>PISW01008433.1:0-74006 GCA_004023785.1 Mungos mungo
TCCCCCTGCAGCACCGTGTCCCCGCCCCGGTCCCCCTGTAGCACTGGGTCCCCCCCATCCCCCTGCAGCACAGTGTCCAGCTCAGAGCACATTCCCCTCTTCCTGAGATGCCCTCCCTCCCCCCGCCTTCAATGGCAGGGGCACTTTCCCGGACCTCCCGCTTTCTGCCCACCCTTAGCCCATCTGCATTTCTCTAACGAGAGACTCGATTCCTCACAGCCTGTTCACAGGCCTCACCTTGTCCCTTTCTAGACGTTTCTAGATCTCCCCTGGGGTTAGGACTTGATTTCCACAGACACGCAGGTGCCCCGCCCATTTGCATGTCCGTCCAAGGCCCAGCCTTCTTCCCACATCCCCTCAGCGGGTCTTCCTGAGCACCCAGGGGGACCTCCCGGCCCTCACCCCGCGCTCGGGGCCCTCTGTGCCCTGCAGAGCCACGAGTCTGGGCAAAGAGGCTGCGCCAGCCCCGCCCACAGCCCCTCCCCCCCCAGGACGTGCTGAGTTTCCTCGTCCGTGGCATCTATTTTCTCACATCTCCATGCTCGTCCACCCACCCTTGAAGTCCCTGGTCTGGGGACTCGGCCGCCCCATCTATTCTGCTCCTCAAAGTGCTGCCTGGCGCCCCCTTCCATTCCTTCCGTGGCTTCCCAGGGTTCTAATGAGAAAGGCAAATCCCTAATCAAGGTCGGGAGGGTCTTGAGTGCTCTGTCTTTGACTCAATCTCTAAATGCTTCCTCTTACTCCTTATGACCCTCCCTGACACAGGGCCTTTGCACAAGCCTCTGCCTCTGGCTGGCGGTTTCTCTCACCCTGAACAAGGAGCTCCTCCCAATGTCAGCTCCAGCCCAGAAGAGCATTCCCGGCCCCCCTGCTGGCTCGGCTCCTTCCGTTCCTGGACTCACAGGGCCTGTGCCTCTTCTGGCCACTGTAGGCATCACGGCGATTTCCCTTCTGTCTGTGTGATGATCTAGGAAGTGCCGCTGTCTCGTCCCAACTGTGACCCCATGAGGACGGTGACCTCGCGTGTTCCAGCTCACCGCCGAGTCCCCCGTGTCCAGAACAGTGTCCGGTGCACCTCAAGGGTGACTCACGTGCACCTCCAGTCAGAGCAGACGGGGGGCATGAGCGCCCCCGGGGGGGGCGGGCGCAGGAGCCGGGGTCTCCTGGGGTCCAAAAGATCTCTGGCTCCACTGTTGCCATTTTCTTAGAAACAAATGACAACAGCTAATAGCTTAAACTCACTGTTATCTATGAGAGAAAAATCACGATCCCATCTCTCCCATCACGATGGTCTGACCAAGAAGGCACCAGCCCGGGGGAGGCCGAGGGACCACTTCCGAGAGCCTCCCCCGGGTCTCACCTCACTTGGGTGAAAAGCATGGAGATGCTTTCATGAAATATGGAGTTTGCTTAAAACGAAACAGAGCAGGGGCGCCTGGGTGGCTCCGTCGGTTGAGCGTCCAACTTCGACTCCGGTATGATCTCACCGTCCTGTGAGTTCGAGCCCTGTGTCGGGCTCTGTGCTGACAGCTCAGAGCCTGGAGCTGCTTCGGATTCTGTGTCTCCCTCTCTCTCTCTGCCCCTCCCCTGCTCACACTCTGTGTGTCTCTCTCAAAATTAAATAAACATTATTAAAAAATGAAAGGGAGCTGCTGACAGAGGTGCTTGCAGACAGACGGAGAGTTCAGGGGGTTGAGAATACAGCAGCGACAAACATGGCTCCGAAGTCACGTGCGGCCCGGTGTGGACGGCGCGGATCTGCAACAGGAGGCAGAATCAGACAAAAGAATCAAGAACGAAGGAAAACAGCTAGGAAAAAATGTAGGAGAAAAACTCCCGAGGGGCACGGCGAATCGAGACGCAGGCACGTGTGGGGGGGGGGCACTTGAGTCCCCGCTGGGCGTGGGGTCCTCACACCGTGACTAATAATAGCCACACACAGACTAATAACAACAGTCGTTGGAAGACTGTTGACCGAGACTCCTTAACACTCAGTTTGGCTTAATTTGTGTCCATCAGAATAAGTTTTGAAAGCAAATTTAACACCGATCTTATCTAATACATTGTTCTGCTTCAGGATGACAGAGTGTAGTTTATTTTTCTTCTATCTGATGGCGTCATCACAGTAACGTGGTGCCCGTCACTCCCAGGGGCCACAGTCGGAGCAGAGACCGCACCCCCATGGGTACACGGGACCCCCCGCGGCGCCTCGAACAAGCATTCTCATGTCAAGCATTTCACTGAATGTTGGGAAACAGCTTCTTTTCAGAGCTAACTAGCAGGATCCAAGAGCTCCGTGGAGAAGTCCATCACCTCACCTGGGAGCAAGTCTCCTTTAGAATGAGGGATGCCCAAAGTCCCATTTCTCCTACTTTTATTACAATATACTGGCCTCTGACATTGTGTAGGTTTAAGGAGTACAGTGTAGTCATCTGCGACAGGTGCACTGCGAAATGATGACCGCAGGCAGGTTGGTTAACACGTCAGAATGGAAAGTGGACATTTGTGGTGTGGATGGAGGGGGAGAGGCTTACAAATCTCCTTTCTCAGCCTCTTTCAAATACATGAGGCCGAATCGTGAGCCGTACTCACCATGCCGCCCCCTTCCTCCCCATGAGTTACATATTTCATAACTGGAGATGTATGGCTACTTTGAACCACACGCACCCATTGCCCGAGCCCCCACCCTCTGCCTCCCGCGAGCACCGATCCGTTCTGTTCCTAAGAGTTCACACTGTTTGGCTCCCACCTACGAGGGAGCTCGTCAGCCATCCTTGTCCGACTTGTTTCTCTCAGCACGAAGCCCTCGGGGGGCCGGCCGTGTGGTCGCACATGGCAGGACCCCCCTCTCAGGGCTGCATGACACCCCGTGGAGTGTGCCTACCCCGTCGCCACCCACTCAGCCCCTGCTTCCCCACCGGCCGCCCAGAATAACGGACAGCAAACACTGGGAGTGGATTTCATAGAGACAGTGATTTCATGCCCATTGGGTCAAACCCCAGAAATTTAAATCCTCCCAAGCCCAAACTTTAAGAAGGTAGATAGTGGTTAGGCTCCGGGGTGGCTCAGTTAAGCGTCCGACTTCGGCTCAGGTCATGATCTCTCAGTCTGTGAAGCCAAGGCCCGCGTCGGGCTCTGTGCTGACAGTTTGGAGCCTGGATCCTGCTTTGGCTTCTGTGTCTCCCTCTCTCTCTGCCCCTCCCACACTCGCTCTCTGTCTCTCTCTCACAAATAAATAAACATTAAAAATTTTTTTAAAAAAGAAAGTAGATAATGGTGATTACTCAGCTAATGTACTTGGAACTTTCACATTCACTTTTAGGAGGTTTAACTTTTTCCACCTCACCCTTTACACTCGGACAATTTCTACACCTCTATTTGCCCCCTTGACCCATTGCTTTGGGTAGAACGCCATTGGCGATCACAGCCAAGGACACGCTTCTGGCCCCGCTTTGTGATGTTTACGATCCTCGCAGGGCACTCGGTCCCTCATGTGACTCAATACACCAGACGCCGACTTTCCTGAGAGCCCTAGAGACGTGAGCCGGCGACCCTCCTCAGACCCGCACGGGCTCCGCAGAGAACGTGGGGAACTGAACCGCTGCCTCGCGTCGGCACCGCAGGCAAAGGTCCAAACCCATCAGGTTGGAGAGAACTGAGCTCATTAATGCCCCAGACGCACGAGTCTTGGCGCTCGGTTACCCTTTCTGAGCTTAGAAAAGCAGCTCTGCTCGTAATGATGTTCGCATAAAATGTAATCATAAACGACACCACAGCCCCAAAGGAAACCCGAGAAAACCAGAATATTTTATGTGGAATTTAACATTCTGCTGGGCTCCCTCCCACGTGTACCAGCTCAGAGAGTGTGTCAGAGGGTAGCGCGGCCGTGCTTTCATTCGGACTTTACGCGGAAGGTTGCACGTTATTTCAAAAGCTTTATACAAGTCATCCAAACGTGAATAATTGAAATTATTTTTAACGACCGTCCCATTAGAGACCCTACTTACACAGATTCCAACTGACCAAGTTTTTTTCCTTTTTCCATCAGCTTATTTTACTGGAGAATTTAAACAGATCCGCCTCTAATTAGACACGGACTTTTCGAGCAATGTTGGGAAACGGCCACCTTTAACATTTGCTCCTCACACCTGTCATCCATGTCATCTCGGAACACAGAGCCGCGCGGTGATGCGTGGACACGGATTTTCCCCACAAACCCCTGCCAATCACGCTCCCAGGAAGCTCTTGATGTCTGTGACCGTTCAGGGGTGAGGAATGCACATGTAATTACGAGGAAAACGACGATGATGTAATAGGTCAGGACGTGCTTGGCTCCTGCTGGGCGGGGCTCTGCCCAGGAGTCGGGTCTGGGGCCGCGCGGCCGGGCCCCCAACAAAGTTCACCAAGGGAGTCCCGGAGAGGCGGCCTCTCACTCCACCCAGCGGGGTGAAGAGTTGCCTCATTAATAAAAACTGGTCAACTGTAAAAGGGTGTGTAGGAACACGCCTCAAACATTCAGAAATTTAAATGCTCATTCAATCCCTAATCTTGATACAAAGTCAAGGACTTGGCTTCGGATGAGACTCTCCTCACGGGAGGAGTCGGCAGCCATGGTCTCCAGCGTGTCTGTTTTCGTCAAGTCTAGCCATTGCTCACGACACCTGCACATCTGGTGTGTGGCCAAGTGCGAGTCCGCGAATTCCGTAAAGGCTGACGCGGAGTGATGTGATGTGTGCGCGGAGTCTTTGCAAAGCCTGCAAGTTGGGCTTCACAGGAAAGAAGGAAAGAAGTCACCCTCCTCCAACTCAGATCAGTATTTGGTGGGACAAGTGTATTGGCATTGGGTAGTCACTTAGCTGATACTTAACGGGGGCCGTGGATCTGAAGAGGGCGAGGGAGGTGGTGGCTCTTGGGGAACGGGGGCAGCCAGCAGCCCCCCGGCGCCCGCTCAGGAGAGACGGGAGGGGGGCAGCTCCAGGAGGCTCCTGGATTAGGCCCTGGTTTGGACCCAGCAGGGGTTCCGGCAAGTAGAGCCAGGACACTTCCGTCCGCCCAGCCACGCTGTCCCCCGCGTGACAGAGCCTTAAGCAAGCACGTCACACGGCTCCCGACGGTAAGCGGGGCCACACTCGGCCCTGCCGCATGCTGGGCCCCAGGCTTCTCAACAGGAAGCCCCGGGGAGGGCGGGGCTGTCTCTGGGGCCCCGGTCACCCTGCCCGGCCGTCCCCCTCTGGCCTTGGCAGACTCCATGTCCACAGAATTGCCTCTGCGGCACGACCCGACGGTGTAGAATCGGTAGATGGAATGGGGGTCTTCGAGTGATCTCGGATTTCCCGTATCTGATCTCCAGCTCTCCGTAGCTCGGGCTCAGAGAAGTGTTTGCACACCGAACAGCACGGCCTCGCCGCAGGGTCCGGTGTGGCCCGTCACTCAGGAACTGCAGAGGCCGCAGGGTCCAGTGAGGCCCATCGCCCCGGAACCACAGAGGCCGCAGGGTCTGGTGTGGCCCGTCGCCCGGAACCACAGAAGCCACAGGGTCTGGTGAGACCCTGTCACTCGGAACCACAGAGAAGGAACGAAAGGCAGGGTTTGACGTGGGCCACTGAGGGGACGCAGGAGGCCCGTACAGGGTGGAAGGGGCAGTTTCCAGGGGATTGTGAGACGGGGAGAGGACTGTCTCCCTGTTTCCCACTTGTTCCAGGAGCCACCGTCCCTGCTGGGAGGGGACACGGAGTTTCTTGCCCGAACAGTGGTTGTTACTTACATAATACACGACACTGGGTCGGAATTAGGGAAACAGCTGAGGGCTGCAGAAGTCTCCGGAGAACTGCGAGGGCTCACGGGAAACATGCTTTCCAGGGGCTGCTGTGCAGACCGGCGGCCGCGGGACCCGCCCTCGCTCCGGGCGCCGTCCAGGCAGGAAGCCAGCGGCCTGCGGGCGCAGCCCCGTCGCAAGGCCCTGCACTCGGTGCCTCTGTGCCGGCCGCACAAGGACATAAATCTTCGGGAAGCAGAGCCCACCACACGGCTGAGAGAGTCCGCCGTCTCCTCCCTCCCCGTGGAGCTGGTGTCTGCTCCAGGCCGTGTGTGCCAGGCCGCGGGCAGACGCTCTGAGGAGACATCTGAGCCACCGTGGTGGCCCGGACACCTGTGGGACGGCGGAGGCGCAGGCAGGCCGCCAGGACACCTGCTCCCGGGGCCTCCCGGAGACCGGGCGGGGGCTGGACCCTCTCGCGCCTCTGACTCTGACTCATCTGGGGCTGGTTTCTCCATCTCTGCCGCTGCCTGCCGGCTTGTGTGTCTGCCTTCCACCAGCCCTGCAAACTTCACCTTGAAGGCGGATCGCAGGGACGGCCATTTTTCTCGGAGACGATGCCCACCTCCTGCTTGCCCCCCCCCACCCCCCCAGTGCCGCAAAGGTGTCTGCCAGGGCACACGGAGCAGGGGCGGTGGTCTCGCTTCCCCGACGACCCTTTTCCTGGGACGTCCCTGCCACCTGGCTGCATGTCCTGCAGCGTACCTGTGAACCCCGGGCCCGTGATGCCACCAACATGTGACTTTGAGCAAACCTTGACTCCCAGGGACGTGAGGCGCCTCCAGATGGGCCGGAGGGTCGCTCTAGGGGGACAGTGGTCCTGGCAGGGCCGCAGAGTTCGATGAGCACCTGCCTGGAGCCTACAGGTCTGGGCCACCTGGGGAAGAGCTGCTCTGGCTGCAGGGGCGCGGGGGGAGGGCCCTGGGCCGAGCAGGCAGGGTCACACTGACCTCCCAGCAGCAAGGGGAACTGATGGCTCAAGCTGCGCGTGCGTAGGGTCTGTGTCCCCATGGACTTCTGCGGAGGCCCTGATGCGCGCCTGGGTGTTCCCCACAGAGGCAGGCAGCCCCCTCGGCCTCAGTTTCTTCCTCTGCAGCCTGAGGTTGACAGGCTACCTACTTAGGTGTGGAGCAACCCAGAAAGCACAGGGGCTGCCCCCCACCCCCTTCCCTCCCAACAAGTGACCGCAAAGGGCCCCAAGGTGAGCCGCCCCATAGCCGGTGAGGGAGACCGCGCCCGTAACGGAGGCGGGGCCCAGCATCGGCACGCCTGTCCGGCCTGTGTGGGGCGGGCGCTGTGGGGTTTTAGATATGAGGGCCGATGAGAAGCACACAAAAGTCCTGCTGGGAGAATACGGGCACCGGGGCAGACCCCCGGGTTTCAGGCCCAGACCTGCCCCTCCCCCACCCGCCTTGGGGTCCTGGGCCTAAGCTCGCTCTGCTCTGCGGTGGCCTTCCCTTGGCAGGATGGAGTTTTCAGCCAGGGCTCCCCTCACGCCCTGGGGCCCTGTGGGCAGGCCTGGCAGAGGATGGCAGCCCCTGTCCCCCGAGGGGGGTTCTGGGGCTGGGCTGAGGGCGGCCCCGAGACGTGGGAAGGCAGTTCTGAAAGTGGCCGCTGTCATGGGGCCGTGAGCCTGGAGCTCGCTGTCACAGGGGGAGCGCGGGGGGAGGGGCCTGGAGCTGACACACTCTCAGCTCCACTTGGGGTGAGATGTGGCCCCTGGGGGGTCGGTCTCCAGGTCCCGGCCCGGAGCGTGGCGCCCCACGCTGTGTGCACAGTGACGGAGGGCCTGTCAGTCCAAGTGGAGGGGACCCGACCCCATGGGGTAGACGTCACTTTAAAACTCATTCCACAGGAGGGATATTGGATTTAAATCCGTGTCTGCAGAGGCCGGGCATTGACTAAGCATCCCAGCACCTCTTGTAAGTGGATAGGATGCTGCCCAACACAATGCATAGCCCATATCCCACGACAGAACCATCTAGAAACATCGGCACCCAGTGACCCCGGCTTCTATGGTCCAAACAGATTGTTTCCCCATCCACCTCGGATTTAAATTGGCCGCGTTGTTTTGCACTAAATAAAATGGGGCTTTGTTAACTACGCCTCCTCTCTCCTCTGGGGAGAGCCGGCCCACCGCCCCTTGAAGCCGCAGGCCCACCAGCCGGATCCCATTGGCGCGGTGCCGGCCGGAGGGCGCTCAGAGGGGTCACAGCCCAGTGATCGGCTCCCCACAGCTCTGCCCGGTCTCTGCTTCTCGCACACGACTGGGCTTCTCTGTTTCTCTGTCAGTGGATCTGAGTCAGTACAAGTGTCTCTGCCAGCTCTAGGCACGGCCTCCTTCTAGCGGCCGGAAGGGCCCCGAGGACAAAGCCGTGTCTCGGGTGTCGCGCGGATGGAAATGCAGAAGCAGCTGGTCCACAGCCAGTTAGGACACAGCCCGCGTCCCGCCCTGGCCAGGGTGCGGGTGCAGGGTCTCCCCGGCCCCCCCCCCCCGGCAGCCTCATGGGGCAGGGGTGTTGGGGGAGGGGTGGCGGGTCTCCGGCCACACGCCTCCGGCACAGGGGCCCCAGGAATCGCCGGCCACTGGCCCCGATGCAGTGTGACCGCGGCCTGGATCTGTGGGGCCTGATGGCCCGTCAGAGAAACCAGGAGACCGGATGCAGCCACAAAGCGGAAATCACCGCCAGTTCGTCTTCTAGCCCGTTCTTGCCCTCCGGTCTCTATTGCGCAAACTCGGTTCGGTTTTTTAAATGAGATACTGTCCCCATTATTGTTTTTAAAAGATTATTTTTAGGAAAAAAGATTCTTGGGGCTCCTGGGGGGCTCAGTTGGTTAAGCATCCGACTTCGGCTCAGGGCATGATCTCACGGTTTGTGGGTTCAAGCTCTGCGTTGGGCTCTGTGCTGACAAGATTCTGCATCTCCTTCCCCCTCTCTGTCCCTCCCCTGCTCTCTCTCTCTCAAAAATAAATAAAACATAAAAAAAAAATTCAAAGCAAAGATGCTTTGAAATCACAAGGGAAAAATAGTCATTTTATTTGTTTCCTTTCCTGATACAATAACGAACACATCAGGACAATCATCCTCCACGGGCTCTGGGGACAGTCCTCCCCGGGCTCCTGGGGCAGTCCTCCACAGGCCCCCGGGACAGTCCTCCACGCGCTCCAGGGACAGTCCTCCCTGGGCCCCCAGGACAGTCCTCTCTGGGCTCCCGGGACAGTCCTCCACGCGCTCCAGGGACAGTCCTCCCTGGGCCCCCAGGACAGTCCTCTCTGGGCTCCCGGGACAGTCCTCCTCGGGCTCTGGGGACAGTCCTCCCTGGGCTCCCGGGACAGTCCTCCCCGGGCTCCTGGGACAGTCCTCCCTGGGCTCCAGGGACAGTCTTGCACAGGCTCCAGGGACAGTCCTCCCCAGGCTCCGGGACAGTCCTCCCTGGGCCCCCGGGACAGTCCTCCCCAGGCCCCCGGGAACAATCCTCCCTGGGCTCACTGGAAGAGCAGAGTTCCTCCCTGCCGTGGAGACGGAGCATATGCATTACCCTCACTTATGACCCATCAATCCTTCAGTTTTTCACGAAACACATGGATGGCTGTTTACAGTGTTCCGTTGTTGATTCAGTGCAAGTTCCTGGAAAAAGAAAACTTTAATTTTCACTTATTAGGGGCTCTTAGAGTTCATGGGGAGTCAGACACTAGAACACAAGCAGTTTCACTGTATTAGGGTCCACACCGTGAGGACAGGAGGCCTCCAGGCTCCGTGAGGAGCGGGTGCGGTCTGGGGGGGCCGTGACCCCAGAGCACTCCGGCCCCACGAGCTGGCCGCCTGCGCCCTCCGAGCTCCCCCCCACCCCCCGTCCCTCCACCGCTCCGCCCTCCACCATCTTGTCACTTATCACTTATCAGGTTTGCTGCCTCCCCTCTTTCCCTACAACTTCCAGTATTTGAGAGAAAACGCACTTGTGACCTTCCTCTATCCCGGCCCCCCCCCCGCCGCTGCCCCCCCGCTGCCGGGCGGGGGAGGGGCCGGTCCCCGCAGGCTGATGGGGCCCGGAGACCAGAGGCACCTGCGCCCCCGCCCGGCTCGCCGACAGACACTCCGACAACCGCGCCTTACCTAGCTTTTTCTTATGACCTTACATTACATGATAGTTTGCAAATTCTAGAACAAAGGGACACAGCTCCATTTTTTCCCCAAATTCTCTGTCCTGGAAGTTTTGATCAACCGACTCTGGAGCTGAATTCTCTGTGTGCAGCAGGAAACCCGGCACTCGTCAGTGGAACGTGCGGGACACTGGCCGACAGTCAGCAGGAAAAAGAAAATCTCAGAAAACGGTGGGAGCCAGATGGGGCTGTGCCGCGTGAGGCTCAGGCCCGGAGCGGGAGCGGCGAAAGCACAGGCCGCCTCTCCAGGCGAGGTCCCGCCAGGCCTCGGAAGAGCTCGGCCGTGTTTAATCGCTCTCTAGAAATTAAGTTCCGATTTTAAACCAGCCCATGGCAGGTCTGGCAAAATACAGTGTTTAACTTTTTAAAAAAAGAAAAAAGTGTTCAAACATTCAAATAATGCTTGTAGACCTTCACACTCTCAGGGCTCAGACACCGAAGTGACCCACTGAAGGGGACCGCGGGGGCGGGGCTGGGAAGAAGGGAAACCCCCAGTTAGGGACGGGCAGCAGGGGTGCGTGCAGGGTGCAGAGGCGCCCTCCCACCTCCCGGGGACCGTCCTTGGACGTCTTCCACGGGTTACGGGACCCAGGCTCTGGGCATCCGGCTGGCCGGAGCCACCCTCAGTCCCGTATGACGGCCGCCAAGATGGCAGCTCTCTCACTCCCAGGGCTGCCCCAGGCCACGGTGGCCCCCACTTCTGGGCAAAGACCCCCCCAGGAAGACCCCATGGGGCTGCCGCCCTCTCTGTCCTTCGGAGTGAGTGGCCTGTAGACGACCCCGGGCAGTGGGAGGCTACGGAGCTGGGAAAGGGGCCTGTCCTCGTGGGTCCCCTGCCGTCAGGGACGCACCTGCAGTTCCCGGGGACGACCCGTGGGGTAGGGGCCGCTCCACCTGTGTCCCAGAAACCGGGACCATGCTGCGCCCTGGGGACCAGCCACGCCGGCTCGGGTGTTCCCTGAGGGACCAGCGTGGTGAGGGCTCGGCCACAGCACGTGGTCTCTGAGCCCCGTCTCTGTCAGCTGGGGGGGGCGGGGCTCAGGTGGATCTCGGGCAGCCTGTGGGGACCACGGTGCCCCTCTGCCGTGGCCTTCCCGATGGAGAGGAGGCTGCAGGGCTCCTGCCACCCCCGGGCTCCCACCTGCTGTCCAGGGGCTGGGCTCCGACATGTCCCCCGGGGGGAAGGCGGTCACCTGGCTCGGGGCCGGTCCCCTCCGCATCACAGGATGGGCACCGTGTGCTGGGAGGCGAGGTGGCCGCTCCTCAGTGGCGTCCCCATCGGAGTCCCTCAGGAGGGTGAGCTCCCCGGACGGGTCCGGTCTGCACGGCGTCCTCAGGCCTGCGAAGAGTGCGTCCCTCTACCAGGATTCCCGTCTGAAATAGTTCTCTGACTTCCGGGAAAGTCCCACTTCCCGAACTCTTAAACCCCAGTGAATAAACCACTTGGTGACCGTGGGACGTTAAAGTGAGAAGGAGGGAGGGAAGCCCCGTTTCCTAAGCCTCCCCTTCCTTGACTCAGCACTGACCGGCTCGGAGCCGCGAGTCTGGGCTCCGTCTGGGGCTGGTGACGCCGAACAGGCCCCGAGGGCAGCTCCTCGTACCCCGATGTGATGGCAGACCTGCACCCTCCACCCCCAGGCAGGCGGCACTCTGGCCTCCATCTCCTGAGGACCCTCCATGAGGATGGAGGCCAGGGCCCCCAGCACCCCGGAGAGCGCAGAGAGCCCTCCGGGAGGCAGCCCTGCTCTGGGGCACAGGGCCAGGTAGCCCAGGCCTGTCCGTGGTCCCTGCCGGCCTTCTGGGGTCCGGAGACTCTGTGCCCTCCGCCTCCTTCCCCGCCCAGGGCCTCCAAGAGCCCCGAGCTCGGGTCAAAGCAAAGGCAGGCTGGGCGCGCGCCCCGCGCAGGGCTGACCGCTGGGAGAGCCATCCGCCGCGCCGTGTGAGGATGAACTGAGCAGTAAATTAATTAATCATCATTTTATGCCTCATCAAGCACTTTGCTGAATCTCTCAACAGGGGCCTCCGGGCGAGCCAATGGGAAGCAGACTGTTTTGTTTGGCCCGGTGAGCCCTCCATAAACAGGGAAGCTCCGACAAGCTCATAAAGATGTCATCCGTCTCTGCCACGGGCAGCAGCGCCCCACCTGCAGAGCGGTGGGCTCTGCCCGGCCCGGTGGGCAGTGAGCGATGGCGGAGCCGTGCCCGCGGAGGACACAGGCGGCAGGTGCGGGGGGCGGGGGAAGGCTCCCGAAGTTCCTCCAAGTTTTCGGGAGGAACGCCACCGCCTTCGCCCCTGCGGCCCGCACGGCGGGGTCGGAACGGCCTGACACCTGTCCTTCGGGCTTTGCCTCCACATCCATCATGTGGGACGCGGGCTGTGCGCCCCCCCGCCCCCCGCAAGTGCCCTGATGTGGGGACTGGATCGTAGTTTAAGGACGCCCGAGCAAGACGCTCCGGAGACGCCGGCCTGGTGGTGAGGTGCCCGGCCTCCGGGCCGCGCGGAGGGCGCCCTCTCACGGCTCCGAGCGCATCGTGATGGCTCCTTAGGAAGGAAGTTTCAGGCCAACTCAGTTCATCTCCGTGAAAACAACACAGCAGGGTAGAAACGGCCTTTCTTTAGGGAACGGTTTTCTTTAAGGTGAAGAAAAGTTGTATCTGGATGATCCTTCCAGTGAGTTTATCAGAGGTTTGCTCTACGTTTTGAAGTGAAGTGTGGAATCCAGCACAGCGCTGGGGGTCCCGCGGCCCCAGAGAGGCGCCGAGGCCAGACCCCACAGACGCCCGCTCCGCACCCGTCCGGACTTCCCGCGGCACTCAGCGCCCGGCTGCGGGGACGGAGGTGCGCGCACATCGGCCGCACAGACAGCTTCCCCGCGGACCCGACGCATCACCGCAGGGCCCGCACACCCTCCTCGTGGGTCCTACGGGGCGACGGGAAGCCGCAGGGCCCCAGGGAGACGCGGCCCCCTGGCGCCCACCTCATCCCTTTCCTCCGGAGCCAGGAGGGCATCTCGTAGGCCCCCGACTTGTGTTTGGCTCCACCTGGGGCCCGAACCCCGAGGGGCCTGAGGGGCATTGACCGGCATCCACTCAGGAGGTCCTGCTGGAGCTCAGACCCACAGACCTCCACGCGGCAGGGACGCGTCCCTCGTGCGGTCCAGTTGGCGGGAAACACTGGGACCTTCCCATGCGCCCTCCCGCCCCCCGCACCTGCCTTCCAGGGGTGCCAGTCCAGCGGGCCCTCCGGACCCAGAACCCCCCTGGACTGCTGTCGTGACTAAGGGCCAGCTGGGCAGGCGGCCGTGACTTTGCTGCCACCTGCATGCTGCCCGCTCCGGCTCCCGGCAGGGGCTGGCGGATGGCGGCCGCCACGGCGTGCTGACATAAGGCAGGCCGGCAGGAGCTCCCCCGGCTGTCCCTCTGTCCCCGCTGTCCCCGGCTGTCCCTGGCTCCAGATGACCATCATGCCGAAAGGTGACGGCACCATTTCCTTCCAAAAGACAGCACGACAGCAGCTCTTAGGACGAGCTCACAGCCTGGACAGAACTGCATGTCCCCCGCACACCACACGCGGGAACCGGGCCGTTCTTTGTGTGAGCTTGCAGTGTAGACACACCCAGGAGACGGCTTTCCGGATCAGGCACGAGCTCGCTCACGTGTGTGCGTGAGGCATTACGTGCTCCCCCCGGGGGACTCTCCCGTCACCAGGGCCTCTGCACGGTCACCAGCCTGCTCCGGACGGGCTCCCTGAGAGCACAGAGGCCCCGCGGCCACCCAGGCTGGGGTGGGGGGGATGCAGGGCCGGCGGGACTCGGGGGACACGGCTGATCGGCTCCGGGAGGACAGAGACCCAGGGCCTCAGAGGTGATTTCTTTAAGTGTTGCCTTCTTAGTTCTAGTTTTCTTAGTTTTGAAGTCTGGTTGAGAAGAAAGAAAGAATAAGGAGGAAGAGAGAGGGAGGTCGAGCTACCACTGGGGCCCCAGCTCATGGCCCCCGGGGGGTACGGGGGTGAGTTCAGAACATCCTGCTCCTCCTGGCCCCGCTTTGCTTTGAGAGCGAATCAGCGCGTTAGAGACGAGCGTCTTCCTGTGGGGACCGGCCCCACTTCCTTGAGGCTCCTTTCTCCAGGGCGCGAACCACAGAGGCCTTCCCGGAGGAGGGGCTCCGGGAGCTCTGAGCGCGCACGCCGGCCGTCAGCTGCGCCCGGTACCCCCCCCCCCCCCCAGCACACCCGCTGTTCCCCCGCTGCTACTGTGCTGCCCCGAGCACCCCGGTCCCCCGCAGTCCTCCGCAGGTGCAGAGAAGCCCGTGACGGAGGGTCGTGTCCCTTCAGCCACGGAGCACCCCACCCCTGCGGGTCTGGCCCCTCTGATGTCTCTGCAAGGACCTCACCAGCTGAGGTCTGCGTACTCCTAGGCTTTATTGATTTAAAACGTCTACTTCTGCATTCTCGCGGGGGTGCTGTTGTCCCAAAGGGGGAGTAGAAGTTGGTTTTTAGGGAGCAAAATATTCTCACTCTTTTTATGTGAACGACGTGGATTTACCTACAACACGGGACACAAAGCCCCTCTGCCCACAGTGGGAGGGGGTGCCGGGGGAAGGGCTCCCAGCCGTCAAGCCGAGGGCCGCTGATCTGTGTGACCCCTCACACCGTGAAGAAAGCACGTTTGTGTCTCCGCTGTGATTCTATCCCGTATTCTTTGTTTTCGTTTGAAAGTTTTTGGGGCGCCTGGGTGGCTCAGTCAGTTCAGTGAAAGACTTCGGCTCACGTGATGATCTCACGGTTCGTGGGTTCAAGCCCCGCGTCGGGCTCTGTGCTGACAGCTCAGAGCCTGGAGCTGCTTCGGATTCTGTGTCTCCACCCCCCTGCCCCCCGCCACACTCTCTCTCAATAATAAACAAACATTAAAAAATAAAACGAGAAAGAAAGATTTTTTTTTTTTTCTAAGAAAGAGCACACACAGTTCTCGTACAAACTGCCTTTCATGACGAGCTTGCTTCCTGGTCTGTGTCTCCATAATATTCTGACGGCAAGTTGGCCAGGCGTGACTCTGTCTCACTGAATCCTGGTCTTTCCCCAGTGCTTGTTAGCACGATTCTTTGGAACTCACACGGAATCACTTCCCAAAGCTCCACCCACTTCCCGAGGAGCCCACAGCACGCTTCGGGCCAAGAGCTCTTGGACACCCTGCTGGTGCCCCCCTGGTCATGGGCTACGAACGCCCCGTGCAAGTCCTCCTGCTGATGGGACTCGTTCCCGCCGAGGTCCCCGCGCCCCGCTCACCAGCCTCCCGGCCCTTTCCTCTCACCCAGCGGGAGAAAGGAGGTGTCAGGGAAGGATAAGAGGAACCACTCAATGGGTTTATTTTTCCTGTTCCCCGCCCCCCGCCCAGACATTAAAACCTCTCTTCCTGAGACCAGTGTCCCTGAGTTCTAGACCCTGAGAGTCAATCCTTGGGGGGCTCCGTCCATGGACCAGAGGGACCCCTCCACCCTCCACAAACAGCCTGCGATGCCTGCCCCTGGGACAGTGTGGGACCCGCGCCACGGCTGCGGGCACAGAGAACAGTGGCCCCTAACCAACAAAAGCTGCCCTGTCTGTCTGACCAGCTCTGATGAGCTCCGGGAGTGTCACCCCAGGTCGTTGAACACCAGTGGGTGTCGACCCCCAGGATGGAAGGATGGGTCCACCTGGAATCGTTGTTCGAATGTTAACTCGCTGTGGCTTCTCCTTAATTTTACGGCCCGTCTATGACGAAGTTTCTTCCAAATGCCCAAAATGTTTCCCTTTGAGCGAAGGGCTGGTCCCAGCACGGAGGGCTGGCCACCAGGGTTCCATGAACCCTGCAGCCACCACAGGAGCACAGGCCTTGTCTGCACGAAAGGTGGGCCCATCCCGTGGCACTCAGCCTCACCCCCGCCCCGCAAGTGGTGGGCGTTTGCACCTGCGCCTTGGCTCCCGACAGGTCCCCAGAGAAACGTGAAGAAGCGACGGTGCCGTTCAACTATGAACTTGATGTCACAGAGCCTGTGGGGCCATTTTGAAGAGGAACGCAGGAGGTTTCCGCACGGATTCCTGAAGGGCTGACTAGGCGGCTGTAGTGCGAAACGCACACCAGTAATTACACCAAGTGGGATGGTCTCGGAGGCCACATGAGGTGAGGGCGATGGCAGCCTCAGCCCCGAAACCTTCACAGATTAAAGAACCAAGTTCTGCTTCTCATTCACTCACATTACAGGCGCTCGGAGACGGGCTGAGGTGACGCTTTCTCGCTCTGGTCACCCAGCGACCCAGGAGGAGGGGCCGCGTCACAGCGTGAGCTCCGTCGGGGCCAGCGGGGCAGGACGGGCATGTGGTGCACAAGCTCTTAGCGCGTCCACGTGGGGGCCTCCCGCCACGTCCAGTCAGGGTTCAGACCAGTGCGAGTCTCCAGCACGTCCCCGGCCTCAGGGGGCACAGAGGTCGGTCCCCCACGGATCCTGAGGGAGAAATAGAATGTTTCTTGGCAAATATCAAAGGTACGAGAGAAGCAAAGCACATGAGTCGGTGGAATTAACTCCATTGTCGCAAAAAGACAAATGTGGACGATGACGTGATGGCAGATGGGAAAGAACGTTGGAGAATGTTTGCCCATCAGCAAAAGGCACTATAGTGAAAGGTCCTTTTTCCAAACAGAATATCTATCTTACTCTGCTTTTTAAACAAATTAAATACAGCGTCATTTTTTATTGAGTGCTGCTTCATAGCACCCTATGGTTTTAGGCACCTCACCGTCTCCTTTAAGTTACTAAGTATAAAGTTTCATGAGAAACGGTTTTGCGAATCACAATTTTCCACAAGTTGCGTTCTGAAGCCAGGTCCACCAGGGCTCCGTCCCTGTCCCCCCGTCAAGTCCTGGGCTTTCCTGAGCACGACCTGAGGAAGTGTGGGCACTTCAGTGACGGACTCAGTGGTGTGCCCGCTAGTTCACCGCGGCCCCGGAGCAACAGGGCAGGAGGAGTCGTCTGTGTTCTACGAAGATGTCATTTTACGGAGTTATCGCTTTCATCGGATGCACTCAGATCCGTATTTTATTCAAGTCTGTGCAGGGACAAACCACACGTTTTGGGGGAAGGGGCAGAGCGTGTTTCCAGCCCACAAAGCGAGAAAACACCTGAAATTCGAGGCTGACAGCGAGCCTCAGACCACGGTGTCGCTTCTCAAAACGGCCTCACCCTCGGGGGCGGGAGGAGCAGAGGAGGGCGTTTTCAGGTCAAGGCACCGACAAGCGCCTAGTTTATAGGGGCAGGATCTCTGGCTTCGATGGCCACTTATGTCACCGAGAGCCAGGAAGCTCCGCGGAATTGATGGGTTTATTGGTTTAGGGACGACTCCTTCCGTCTCCGGTCCCGCCAGGCGAGCTCTGCCGAAAACCGGGGGCCGGGCTCCTCCTTTGTTCATCCTTCAAACCACAGGACTGAGGGCTCCTCCCTCAGAGGTGATCGCTCCTGAAGCCCAAACTCTCCTTCTGAAAGCAGATGACGGAAGACAACAGCAGCAGGACTTTGCTTCAATGTTCTGGGCCGAGTGAGGAAAACGCGACTTTCAACAGGGGTTTAAAAAAGGAAGTAGACAGGAGGTGCATCGGAGGATGCGTTCTAGAAAGGTCCTGTTGGGGAAGAACCTGGAAGGCGATGCCGGGCGGCCCGGAGGCTGAGGGCCCGGTGCGGAGCGCCGTCCAGACATGTGCCAGGGGGTTCAGGACCTCCTTCCCGAGATCAGCGGACGGGGCGGAGGGGCCCGGCCAGGGCTGTGGGCAGCTGGGAACCACAGTGCTATTGCCTCTGCCAGGCTGACTCCTGGGGGCGCCCCCTTTCTGAGCGTCCACAAGAACAGAGGTCGCAGCGCCTACTTCCAGGACTTCAGAGGCTCCAGCCACTGGGTCCCTGTGAGCAAACGCCCCACCGGGCACAGAGTGTCCACAGCCGCTGGGGCTCGGGGCCTGGGGGATGTTTCATCCTCGCAGAATTCAGAGGGTGTGAATCTTCGACCTGTCGGAAGCTGTTGGCCAGGTCTGTGCCAGCCCGGCCCACGCTTTTCCAGCTCTTCTGGGGTCATTATCACCCCCGTTGGCTGCTGGGAGCTTTCCCAACCCCGGAGCCTCTGACTCATTTCCTTTGTGAAGCCCGTCTTTCTGTTCACGTCAGTTTGGGGTACAGAGCTGTCCTTCCCGCCCCCCCACCCTGCGCCAGGCTCGGGGCTCCCTCTCACGCCTTTGACAAGTGCCTGCCGCCCACCCCCTTAAGGAGCGTGAGGCTTATTTCTCAGGGCAGGGGCCCTGCCTCCAGCCCCGAGAGGAGGCCCCGGGGACGCGGCCGGCCGGCGGGGGAGGGGCAGGGCCCTGCTGCCCCAGGTTCAGAGCAGGGCGGTTCCGTGTGCACCTGACACGCCTGGGCGTCACGCTCGGGCCAGCACACCGCGCGAGGACCAGTTCTACGGAGCAGAGATGTCAGCACTTGTTCACGACAGGGTCGCACTCAACGTTAAAGCCGGCTCAACAAGAGATGGCCTTCCTGCCGGCGCTGCCGTGGGCTCCGAAAGTGGGCGCTCTCCTCCTGGGCGGCGGACTCCGCGTGGAGGCCCCCGAGCTGGTGTTCCGGAGGAGCTCCCTCCATCGTTGTTCCCGTGGTGGTGGTTAGGTTAGTTTGCTAGGAAAAGGGGAAAGGGCCGCGAGGCTCTGGGGGGGACAGCGCACTCTGTCCCCAGCCCTGCGTGTTGGGCGGGGGCCCTGGGGGCCGTGCAGATCCTCCTCCTGGGCGGGGGGCGGGGGGCACCCTGGGGGCCGCGCAGCGGGCTCAGCACTTCTCCCTCCTGACGCCCTTCGAAGCTGGAGGACGAGCCGTCCACCCTCGCACCAGGGGCGGGACTGAGCGGGGAGCAGATGCCTGACGGCGGACGTGCCCTCGGGTCCTCCAGCCCCGAGCTGGACGCAGGGACCCCTACCCACCGAGGGGCCGGGAGTGTGGGCACGGCGAGGGTGCCGAGCCCTGGAGGGCATGGCCCCTTCTACAGGTCTGTGGGGGCAGCTCCCTCCTTAGGGTCACAGCGTAGGTGACGGCCGCATCGGCCCGCCCTTGACCTGGGTGGACCCGGCACAGGTCGGGAGCAGCAGCACGTGCGCGTACACACACCTGAAGCCGGCAGAGACGAGGCCGGACACAGATGGGCCTCCGCCTGCTCACGCAGAGAGGGGAGGGTGATCCGGGCGCATCCGGGCCTGACCGCTGAGTGCTTGCACCGCGTCTCCCTCCCGCAGGGCCAGCGGGGCGTCCGGGAGGGCGGGGCGGGGAGAAGCCGCCTCTCACCCCCTCCAAGGGCTGCGAGGCCCACTGAGCCCCTGGAGTTTCAAGTTAACCCTTTGATGCAAATAAAAGTATCTGATTGTTGTCTTGCGTGTTTCATCGGAGATTACGCCAGTGCCTGAAATCCGCCGTGACACTCCGCGCAGGACTCAGATTCGAATCTAAAGCACGTGTCGCAGGGTCGTTGGGGCCTGTGGAGACGGTTCATAAAATTTCCAGTGGGAAGAGAGGAAGTACCACTTCGGAGGACTCGGTGATGCACCCCCTGCTCTCGGTGCTTCTACAAGGAATTTCTGACTTAAGGCCCCGGCCGCCCCGGAGGGGACGTCACGTCCTTCCGCGTTGGGGTCAGTGAAGCTGACGGGCATCGCGAGGCGCCTCTCGCCCACGGCCGGCCTCCTCCCGGTCTCTCCCTGGGGCTCCCGATCCCACCCTTCGAGGCTCGCGTGGAATCACCTGAGACCCCACGTGACGCGCCCCCACGTCCGCTGGGACTGAGCCGCCATCCGGCCCGGCCAGGGGGCTCTGCAGGGGCACCGCTCACACGGCGGACAGAGGGGAGAGAAAGACGAGCGATTCCCTGGACAGAAATTCCACTTCCCTCGGCCTCATCGATTTTCTACTTGTTGTCATTACGGAAAGTTCTTTTAAACAGGCTGTAAGAAGATGCTCTTTCATCTGAGTGCAGATCAGGTCCGACTTTGACGCAGCTGGTGATCGGCTGTCAAGCGCGGCGGCCCCGCCCGAGCCCCGAGCCAGGCCCGCGGCCGCACCGCACCCGCCCCCCCAACCAGTGCCGGCACGTCCTGCCTGTGTCCGTGGTCACTGTCACCGCCCCCGGCGCCCGCACCCTCCCACCTGTGTCCGCAGTCACTGTCACCACAGCAGACGCCCAGTTAGCAGCCTTCCTCGGGCATGGCTTCTCATGGTGGTGGCCACATCGCGATGATATAAGAAAAAAAGAAACAAGGCAGCCGCTCAGGCGCGCTCTGATGGCTCTCTGCAGCCTGAGCGACGCGCTGACAGCTCCGGATGAGAGCAGGCGCAGGCCTCTGCCGGCCTGCCTGCACCTTACAGACAGGGGCCCAGATTACATCTCTCCAATAAGCCCGAGTCCGGCACCCAAATACCTCGCGCTGCGCGGCAGGCAGCCGGCCGGTGCCCGGGCTAATGAGGGGGCGGCAGGGGCCGGGGCGCTTGTGGGGGGTGCGCTCGGCACCCCGGGGCCCCCAGCCCAGCCCCTCGTCCCGGGACGGCCATCCACCAGGCGGTGGGCTGCGCTGGCGTGCGCCATCCAACCCCTCTCCTCCCCTCGAGGGCGGTGCCCCTGGGCCTCGCCGTGCCCGCCCGGCCGGGGCTGGGGGGCCGCCAGGAGGCCGGCTCCTCTCCAACACCTGAGCCCCATCCAAGGGCTGCCTCCTCGGAATTAACTGTTCCCTCCAATGCTACCAGTCGGAACCCTCCATTTGCTCTGAGGGCAGAGTTCCTGCCTGATGAAGAGCGGCCCCTCCTCCAAGGCACTTCTGGGCCGATAACATCAGCCCAGGTGCTGCTGCAGTGTGAGAACCTGAGAGCCCCAGCCTGTCCCCCGAGGGCGGGGCGGGGGAGGGGAGACAGGTTTGGGGAACAGCTCTCCCAGGTGCTGTTTTGCAAGTAGAGCTAACTGGAGGTTCCTCAATAGTAACTGGAGATAAAGATCGCACAAACACGGCCTCCCGGAAGGGGCCTCTGCAGCTGGGGGAGGCTCTGAGGGCCTCCGGCTGGAAGGCCCTGGAAACAAACGGGTCCACCAGGACACAGAGCTCCTGTGCCCGAAATTCGGCGGAAGAGCCTTCTTCCGTGGGGCACCACGATCAAGTTCAGCACAGACACGAGCGCTCTGGAAAAGAGCCGGTGCATTAAATACGGCCCCAGAGGAGCAGCGGTTCACTCAGGACCTTCCACTCCTGCTCATCCCCGGTTAGCTCCTCGATGGGCACGAGACCCGCCCAGCTGCAATTTTGAGGCTGATAATTCTTTCCTTGCGGGATGTAAAAGGAAAGGGAAGCTTCCCCGGGGTGGCGTCCGGGAGCCGCCTGGACCCGCGACCTCCCCTGGGCTGTCCCCGCCGCCCTGGGCCCTGCACCCGGGCCGGAAGGTAATTGGATTCCAGGGCCTGGGTCGGAGACGAGCGATAAAGCTGGAGAGCATTTCCACACAAAAGCGCAGCCCATTTACATTTTCATCGGTTTCACAAGAAGAAAATATGGAGCCAGTGGGGTTTTTCTAATTTTTGCCATCACTGGAAAATTAGCATTTGCCTGAGCAAAGGCCATTGTGCTCCTGCCCGTGATCTTGGCCCCAACTTAGAGGAAGTCTGGAGCCCAGAAAAAAAATAAAAATAAAAAAGCGAGGAGGATCCCATTTTCATTTTCTCCTTTCTGTTCCATAACCTGGTTTTAACTGCATTTGCTTGGGGATTTTTTTCTTATGAAAATAGTATTAAGTGTGACATTCAGGCTTCCATAAAAATGATTCAAACCACAGTGTCTTTGATGCTATGTTTTTGGAATCTATAAATAACCCCAGTATAAATAAATCCCAAAGCAACAATGGGCAGAAATAAGTCATGTCAGATCTCATTCACCCTTCAAGCTAAATTGCTTTTGTGTTTTGCCATTTGTAGATGAAGGAGCAACCATTGCCCGAGCCCGCAGGAGGGTCCCGGGTCCTGCCCCCGCCCCAGTGCAGCCGCAGGGAGGGGCCCTCCGACTCTGGGCGGGGTCCCTGGTGCAGGGGCGCCCCCGCTTCTCTCCCCGCGGCCGGCTCCCCAGGGCCGAGTCATCAAAGTCCTGAGCGGACCTCCCCCTCCGTGTCCCCTGCCGCGCAAAGCACCTGCTCCTGAAAACCGTGCCCAGAAGTTTTGACTTAATTTTTAAGAGTTGAATCTTGTCCTCCGGTTGTCCCTCTCTGCCTGTGACCGGGGCAGCGCCAGAGGCACACGCTGGCCGTCTTCTCAACAGCGGCGGGAATTTGGAATGATTCACCAACAGGCATGGGTTTGGGGGAAAGAACTGAGCATTCCACGCGGGGCCTCCGGAACTTTTCAGGTCAATTCCCGGCAAGTGCAGGGCCCAGCCGCCCCCGCCAGCGGCTCACGGCCCGCGAGGAGCGCGCAGTCCCGACGGAGCGACCGGAGAGCGCGCTGGTGGGGGGACTCGGCAAAGGGGGCTCCTCGGAACGAAGTCCATGGGACGGAGTGAGGTCCCACAGGAGGAGGGAGGGCCCCGCGGGGTGGAGACGGCGGACTCGGCCCAGCCTTGAAGAGACAGTTGTCACTTGAGCGGCCTATTTGCAAACAGGTTTTCCCTGTGATTTGGGCAAAGCTGGTTTAGAGGCTCCTTTACTCAGTCTGTCTTCTAGAAGTGTCTGTGTTTGGGAGGGCGAAGCAATGCTCCGAGGCCCCGGCCCGGCTCTTCTCCGTGAGTCCCCGGCACCAGGCCCCCGGGTCTCCCCTCCGGCCACACGGAGCCGCCACAGGCGGCACAGGCCTGTCCCTGCACCGGCTGGCTCCAGACAAACGGCTGTCACAGAAGTCCTTGGCTATTTTCCTCGGACAGACTCCCTTTCTCTTTAACTTAATAAAGTCAGTTTGAAGCAAGACTGTATCACTGGCGTGATCGGAGTCTTTGCTGTTTTCAAATACAAGTATCCTTAAAGCAACACGACGTCCTGAAATTAAAATGAGCCATAATTTACGAGGATCGGAAGCCTAAACCGTTGATGGAACGTTCCTCACTGAGCTGGGAACCGTTCAGGAGAAGTGGTGATGAGAGGCGATGTGGTCTGGGGTCCCACTGTGGGAGGGGCCGGGCGGCGTCCCGATGCCCTGGGCAGCCCGGGTCTGCTGTGTCAGGGCTCCCGCCCGCCGGGCTCCGGGCCTCGAAGGCAGACTCTGGGCCCAGCAGCGCCTCTCACGCGGCCTGGTTGATCCCTGACCCTGACCCTGCACCCCGGGGCAGTTTCAGGTCTGCGCACAGCCTCCCTCCCACGCCCCATGCGTGTCCTGAGCAGGGAGACCAAGAAGCGTAAATAGCAACCAGTCCGTCAGTCAGGAAACGTGTTTCTCTCCCTCTCCGTCCCCCCAACTCCCCTTCTGCGGCGGCCGGGGGCTCCGATGGCCTGGCCTGGAGGCCGTCTCCTGGGCGCTGACCTCTCCCGTAGCCACCTCTCACGGCAAGCCTGCCGGCCCCACACGGTGGCCCACACAACGCCGATTCCGAGGGGCCACGTGACCGGCCACGTTGTGCAGACCCGGTCTGCACTCCTGTTTCAAGGTATCATCCAGGAGCATCTAAAATGAAAAAGGAGCAGGATCTTTGATTTGCTAACTCTCAATGCAGCCAAAATATTTACATTAAAAACAGATCGCTTGGCCATGCTAACAAAGCCAGACCCTCTGAGCATTTTTTTCATGGTCTAGGCATGCACAAACTCCTTCTCCCTGGCCGGTGACCAGAGGCTGTTGATAAGTGTGGCCACCCCCACCCCTGTTTGGATAGAAAACCCAAGGCGTCAGCTTCAGCATGCCAGTGCTGGACCAGAAAGCACCTCGCGTTTGGGCTGCACCCCGAAAAGCCAGGTGGCGGACCCCATGCCTCATGTGGAAGACCCCACCCCCGAGGCCCCGTGTCCTTCACTGGTGTTGTGTCAACTAAATAAGACGGGCACGCGAGCCAAGGTTCGCCGCGTCTTCCAGTCCTGAAGTCAAGGAAAACACAGCTCTGCAGAAAATAGTTCAGCCTCTTTGGTTCCTGAAGTTCATGCCCACCAAACATCACTACAGAGGGGAAATGTGTCGCTATGTTTGTGAGTTGCAGAGTTTCAAACTTACAATCATTCCAAAAATATTTTGCTTCGGTTGGATTGAATATTCAAAGACCATCCCTTTGAACACACCTGCACCGCCATCCTCTACCACCTTTTACGCATGAAGCACATTGTTCTGCGGACGTCCCACGTGGTGCAAATCCCAGAGCACTTCACTGTGTTTACAGAGATTTAACAAAGAACCACCGGACACTTTTATGGAGTTTTTGTATCTCCCTTGAGTTAAAGAGCGCGCTAGGGAGAGGGCTCAGGAAGAGAAGGTCAGTAACTTTTACTTGAAGAACTCCTCCGCTGTGGCCAGCAGTCAGCATTATAGGCCTCGTGCTAAATCGGGCTTGACCTGGGGAGAGCAGCACATCTGGAAAACACGCCAAGATGGTCCCAAAGGAGGCGAGGACGAGAGGGTGACTCAGAGCAGGGCTGAGGGCCAGGGCAGGGGGGGCAGGGCGGGGGCAGGGCTGAGGGCCAGGGTGGGCGGGCGGGGGCGTCTCTGGAGACCCCAGAGCTCCGTTCGACTGAGCGGTTCAAGTCGGCAGCGTGGAAAAGTTCTGAACGCCCCTGCCCAAGAAAGAGAAGCCATTGTCTTCCGAGGTTCTAGGATCCTCACTGGCACCGTGTGCTTCTGTGTACTTTAGAATCCTTACATTTTCATTGAGGGCCAATTATCAAATATTATTTTTCTTTTATGTTTCTTTTATTTTTTAGATGTTTATTTTTGAAAGAGACAGAGAGAAAGGCTGAGCATGAGCGGGGTAGAGGCAGAGAGAGAGGGACGCAGAATCCGAAGCAGCTCCAGGCTCCCAGGTGTCAGCACAGAGCCCGACACGGGGCTCAGACCCCAGGACCGTGAGATCATGACCTGAGCCGAAGTCAGCTGCCTAACGGAACCACCCAGGCGCCTCTATATTTCTTAAAAAGCTAAATTTCATCTCCTTCCGAAGTTGGGGGGAGTTCCCTGGGCCCCACTGTGTTCAGGAAATCCCAAGGAGAGGGTGATCATAAAACATACTTACAGATATAGACCAAACACAGGTCCTAATATCTGAGAACTGTTTGCTTCCATAAAAGGGAGAAAGACTTATTTGTGTTTGAAAATCTTTTCAGGTTCACTTCTGAGGAACTTTGATTTTCGTAAAGATGCGTTTTCAAATGTATCTTCTCTTCTGTAAAATCTGACTTGTTTCCTGTCCTTTGGGGGGTGAACTGAGCAGAGACATGTTTCCCTAGGAGCCGCGGCAGGTGTGTGATCTCATTCTGGGGGACGGGCGCTCCCCGCTGGCCCCAACTCCAGCCCCTCCAGCAGGAAGAAGATGCATCCCGGTCTCCCGGTGAGGCGCCCGGCCGCGCTGAGGCTCTCCGTCCTCCAGCAGCACGCGGTCCCCCCCCCCCCCCGGGCCAGGAGACTGTCCCTGGCAGCCTGGAACGCCACCGCCTGTGAACGCGCCTCCCTCCATTAGGAGAAGACAGATTCCAGTCTGTGACTCGTACTCAGAGTAATAATTTCAGCGGCTGTAACTTTTCTCTGTTTTTACAACTGGTCCCTCATCTGAAATCGTTTGCTGTGTCTGCCGTGAATGAGAGTTAATCATGTTTGCCTTTTACGGGGAGCAGTATAGACATATAACTCAGGCCTGACCAGAAACGTAAAAACCTGCTTCACAGCAAGAGTTAGAAAACGTCGGAGTCCCCGCTGAACAGGTGGCCGCGGACGCACCCGCCCCGAGGTCTCGTCCCCACAGAAGCAGCTCTGTGGTTCACAGCTTTCTCCCCAACATTGACCAAAGGACCCCAATAATCCCAGCAACTCTGCAAACTTAGGAATACTTGCTGAAGTGAAAAAGCGCTGGACTTCATAAATTATTAAGTTCCCACGACATGTAGTTCTTAGAAGCCTCGTGGGCTAGGGAACCTTCTGCATCTGATTATGTCAGAATCTATTGTGAGGATTCTGAGTCCATGAGATCAGAAGCAAAAGTCCTGGAACAAAATAAACTACAAATGAAAATTTGGCAACTGGTAATGTTGATCTCTCAAATCATGGTCTTAAAGGATGCATTTTTTCATAAATGATACTGGGCTCATCATTTGGGTAAAGATAAAATTCGATCCATACCTCACACCATACACCAGAAAGAACTCCAGGTGTACTAAAGATTTTAATTTAAAAGATAAAACCAGAAATATTAGACAGCCATGCAAAATCATGGGTTGGTTTAATTCCAAAATGGGAGTGGAGATCACCCTAACCCAAATCCAAAATCAATAAAATGTCAACAGAATTGATCACAAAATTTTAAAAATGTTCATGGCGAAACTGAATTGCCACTAGGAAATTCAAAGGACAAATGACAAACTGAGAGAAGAAATAATTGCCATTTTCGTGTAGGCAAAGGAGGTGTTTCTGAAAAAATTAAGTTTTTAAGAATGAAGACCAAAACCTCATAGAAAAATAGGCAAAGACAAAATATGCTCAATTTCACTCAGAGTATTAAAAAAAATATATTTTTACTGCAATATACAGCAATATATCATTTTCCATGTATCGGAGTCACAATAATCTCCCAAATATGGCAACATTCTCGGTAGACACGGGCTCTGCCTAATTGCTGGTCATCAGAGTGTCATCACAGAGGACGGTCCTAGACCGACTGTGGCCGAATAGTAGACCTAGCATGGACTCTGACGAATGGAACCTCTGGTCCTTAGCAGAGAACAGGGAGGCCTTCCTTCCACTGTAGCCCCTAAACGTTTGTGGATTCTTGTAAACTGTCTTTCCTAACATTTATTACTACTATTAACATTCTTTTAGAACCATTTCTTCAGGCTCCAAAAGACAAAAACATCGAATTTCTTGTTTATTTAATTTTTACCATTCCTGTATCGTATTTTGTTTAGCAGATCTGTCAGGATGCAGCTTTGGGAACTATACATCTTGGCAAAGTTCTGTGAAAGGTCGTCGGCCGGGCCCCCAGCGAGCCCACCGGAACCACAAACGGCAGAGAACGATTCCTCCACGTGCTCTTGGGATCAGAAGACTAGCTGTGACGGCAGCCTCCCCTTCCCCTCCCCTGCACGCCTCCCTGCACACCTCCCTGCACACCTCCCTGCACACCTCCCTGCACACCTCCCTGCACACCTCCCCTACACACCTCCCCTACACACCTCCCCTACACACCTCCCCTGCACACCTCCCTGCACACCTCCCCTACACCTCCCCTGCACGGCCTCTCCTGCATGGTCTCCCCTCCCCCTCCCCTGCACACCTCCCCCACCAGCCTCCACACCGGCTATGCTGCGCACCTCAGGGAGTTCCGTTCACAGGGGCCACGTGAGGCAATTATGGATTAACAGTGAACCAAGTTCTGGCTTCATGTTAAAGTTAGATTTCGTTTTGTCTCGGGGCCCCGAGGTGTCTGCCCCCCAGAGCCTGGGCTCCCGCCCCTCTGGGGAAATTGTAGCTGATGCTGCTGTTTTTCCAAGCAGCGGTGTCCGTGGAAGGTTGTGCGTCCTCCCAAGAGTGTCTGTGTGACGTTTGTGTCCCCCAGGCGCCACTGGTGGACGGCGATTAGTATGTCCCTGCCGAGAAACAGAGTCACATTTCATTGTTGACGAGGCTAGAAGGCCGCGTCCACAGTGGAAAACTGCAGCGGCACCCAAGCTTGGGCGCCTAGCGTAGACCGCGACCTTCCCACACCAGCGGTGACCCCACCAGCACTGTCACGGACACTCAGATAGAAGCAGAGCACGAGGGCCCAGGAGCTACGCCTGCACCCTGCTCGTGATTCTGAAGTTCACCCTCCCCTTGACCTTCCCGGGCCACCACGCCTCCACTCTACCTGGCCCCCCTCCACCCCCAGGACCCCTCTCGTGGCTTCCCACCATGGACGGGACAGAGGGGTCGGGGGGGGGGAGGAGGTGCAGGGACAGACCTTGGAGGCGGCCTCCACACCCCCCTCACCATGCACCTGCCTCTCCCAGGCTCTGCACCTCACCTCTGCCTTCTAGAACTTTCCACACAGTGCTCTGCACAGTCAGAAGAACTTGGGCAGCACAACTTAAGTCAGAGACAGATAAATTCTAGAAACTGGGTGCTCCCTCAAGCCTATCTAGCCCCTTCCTGCTGGAAGGCGTTCCTGGAGGTGCAGACTCCCAGGCCAGCCTCACCTTCTGAAGAGTCTACACCTGCTTCCTCACCAGCACCCGCGACGGTTCCTGCCTTGGGCCGACTCTAGCCCGCGCTGCCGGGAGACACGCAGCCGGCATCACGGCCGCCTGCACCCTCATCCCCGCGAAGTGACGCCACGCAAAGTCGACACAGAGCCTCACAGCGCGTGTGAGGACCACACGCCCCCCTCCCCCACCGGACGGGGTCTATGCCGTGTGAGCCCCAGCACCTCTGTGAGCCTCAGCCCCAACCTTTACGTCCTGGGCTCCTGCCTCTGGCCTCATTGAGCACCTGGTCCCTGTTCATAGGTGTTGTAAGAAAACAGTCACGGAGAGCCTGGTGGGGGAGTGGGGGAGGGGGAGTGAAGACACAAGTTCGAAGGACAGAGTTTGGGGTCCCCAGCACCAGCACAAGGGGCAGAGGCTCCCTGGAGGGGCTCCCGGGACCTGGCTGTTCTCTCGTTCACCCACACGATGTAAAGGACACCGGCAGGCCAGCAAGGGAAGGGCGCTCGGTGTGGAGCCGGGGGCAGGCCAGGCCCCAGCGGCAGGGCCCCGGGCCAGGGCGTCCAAGGACACGCCGACTTCCCAGCAAGGGGTCAGGCCAACAGGGACAGCACCGCCCCCCGGGAAGCTCCTTAGAGATTTTGGAACATGGCAGTTATGATCCATTAATTGTGCCGCTTTTAGGTTTAAATCCAAGGAACTTGGGTCCCATCCTGCAAACGCATCGCTGCTGCTGAGAGCTGAGAGAGGACAGAGCATGTGGGGGCGACTCCTCGCCGTGTGGCCCTCCCTCCCCCGGCACCGACGATGATGGCGCCACGTGAGGCTCAGGGGCCGGAAGCTCCGAGTCCCCGGCACCCACGGGTCCCGGCGTCACAGCATCATGGCGGCAGCAGCTTTTCCAAAGACGGCGTCTGCACCCGGGCACCGCCGTGGAGCCCTGGGCCCTGTGGTGACAGAGCCCTGCAGGCACAGACCAGAGGCAGCTCGTGTCACCAGAGGCCCCCGTGCCACGTGTGGCCTTGACCCCTCCTGACGGTGCTTGTCTGAGTTCGTCATGAGGAACCACGGGCCCTGTCGTGCTCCGCGCCCCCAACCACAGCTTCTCCACTGTCGGGTCCCTGCTTTCATCCCTTTACGGAGAACCCAGACCACGGATGGACAGAGGAGATGTCCCCGAACACCCCTCGCTCAGATGCAGGAGGAAAATGACAGGAGTCTATTTTAGTATCTTTTGAGCAGCAAAAGATGAGCGTAAACGGCAGGACCGAAGCCAGAGACGACGCTGACCGCTTACAGACGGATTTTAGGAAAGGGTGAAGTGGGACCTCAGCGCCTTGCTTGCGACCCCTCCCCGGGGTCACCGCTCTGTCAGCTACCACGTGAGCAGCGTGGGGACCGCATGGACTCGGGATCGCGTCCGGGAGCAGATGCACTTGAACAGCTCACCCCCACTTAAGGGAGGTCGGAAGCACTAATCCTCTCCCGGCTCTGCACCAGGCCTCCAGCTGCCGGGCCCCCGAGACGTGTCCCATCCTGCACCAGCTGCGGGCACCCGGAGTC
Source organism: Mungos mungo (assembly GCA_004023785.1). Classification (NCBI taxonomy): domain Eukaryota; kingdom Metazoa; phylum Chordata; class Mammalia; order Carnivora; family Herpestidae; genus Mungos; species Mungos mungo. The sequence goes on from PISW01008433.1 coordinate 29,921, forward strand.
CCGCATGGGGACACGCACGTGTCCAGTGAGGGGCTGAGCATCTTGCTGGGGACTGGGAGCTGTCTCCCGTTTCCCCGGTCTCGGTCACAGGGACCCCCCAAAGGCGAGGAGGGCGGGGGAGGCCTCAGGGCAGCCTGCAGCGGCGGAGTCGGGCCCGGGCCACGGTGTCCCGAGTCTTGTAGGAGGCTCTGGGCAGCCACCCGGCCGCCTGTGAGCACGACCCGGGTGACCTCCCAGCAGCAGGCAGGGGTGGAGGGACCTGGCTCCTGCCGCGTGGACGCCCACCCGCTCACGGCTCATCTGAAACCACGGAGCTAGGTCCACAGCGTGCGTGGGTCGGGTCACACGGCCAGGCCGGCGTCCCAGCTGAGTCTGCTCCTCGACTGATGTGTGAAGACAGCACCACAAGTTAGCCAGCGCCTGGTCTCAGTTTTCTGAAGGCATCATTGCTCTTCACTGAGATGGGTCATGTCCCCGTAGGAACCCCAAAACTAACCTTCACAAAAGACTTTGGGGCGCCTGGGTGGCTCAGTTGGTTAAGTGCTGGCTTCGGCTCAGGACATGGTCTCATGGTTCGTGGGTTCAAGCCCCGCGTCGGGCTCTGTGCTGACAGCTCAGAGCCTGGAGCCTGCTTCAGATTCTGTGTCTCCCTCTCTCTCTCTCGGACCCTCCCCTGATTGTGCTGTCTCTGTCTCTCAAAAAAAAAAAAAAAAAACATTAAAAAAAAAGATATTAACCACAATCGTGTAGCATGGGAAGGGCCTCCCTCAAACTGTCCTGGTGGTTTGCCGTATTTGCCATTTGAAACTTACATGGTTGGCAAATAAATGTATTTCCTTCTGACCAGTGCTTTTTAAAAAAACGCATGTGCTCGGACCATCGCCAAGCCCTCGGTTCCCGCCTTCCGCGCGGGTGGGGACGGGACGGATGGAGGGCTGCTGCCCGAGGTGCCCTGGCGGCAGGCAGGTCCCGGCAGGTGTTGGCCTGCAAGCGGGGCCACCAGAAGCCGGGAGCGGCAGGACCGCTCCCCGAGCCGTACTAATGAGCCCAGTCAAACCACGTCGGCAGAGAGATCCATCAGGAAGGCAGCGTCTGTGCGCTGCGTGATCGCCGCTCCCGGAGCTGGAAGGAAAACCCAGCGGCTGATTCAAAAAGGGACAGAAATCTCATCTAGAGGATGCGGAGTGAGACTCCGCTGAATGTCTTGCTTCCGTGTCAGCGCTGTCCTTGAGCAGCCTGAAGAGTCCTGCCGCACGCCGCAGCACGGACCCGCAGGCCGTGGCTCCTCCTCAGCAGGAGACCTTGAGGTCATGGGTTCTCTGAACGGCAGGATGCAAGCCGGAAAGGTGCGGAGCCGGCCCGGGGCCCCTCTCGAGGGGCGGTGCTGGTTGGGGAGTGGGAACCGCACGGGCAAAGGCCCAGGTGGCTCCCCAACCGCCCCGGCCTCACCCAGAGGCACCTGCCCCCAGGCGTGTGCCCAGTGAGTTAAGAAATGCGTGGGGCAAGGGTTTCTGTGACACAATCTATTTTACCAACAAGTGAACTGACACCCTCAGGGATCAGGTCCTCCCACTCAACCATGCCCCCGAGTGACAGCCACCTGCACCCCAGGCCGGAGGCTGAATCGCCCGGGGATCCACACAGAGGATGATGTCTGCGAGCATCCTCGTGGGGCCTGGTGGGCAAGGGCTCCGCCTCGGCAGTGCTTGCTTCCTCCCTTCCGGCCTGTGACGCGGACGCGGCAGGTGGTGCTCCCCCGAGGCCCGCGCCCCAGCCCCGGGACCCGAGTCTCCATCTGTGATGACAGGGAACCATCCTGGGTTTCCAGGAAGCTCCGCCTCCTCACGGGAGACCCTGGAAGCCGGGAACGTTCTCTGGCTAGCAGCAGGAATGAAGGGCAGAAAGGAGGTTTGGGGGATTGAACTGTGGGAGGCCCGAGACTCCCAGCCCGGAAGGGTCCACGCGGAAAGCCTGAGGAGGAACCAGGCAGCTCTCGGGGCCACGGCTGGGCCTTCGCTGATGGCGGGGCTCTGGATGACGGCTCCCGGTCACGTGACAAGTCCTTGGAAGAATACGATAAGACATAGATCTGTGGTTTTAAACTACTGACATTTTAGGATGGCCTGTCACCAAAAAATAATTTAGATCATCATAAATGACACTAGAATTGGTACCAGAGGTGACGTGCTATCATAACAAAACCCCTAAAATCTGATGTGGCGCTGGTTTAGAGGACGGGCGTCAGCCCCTGAGGACACTGGCATTGGGCGCAGATCCATCTTATGAAGTGGCGACAGTTCTGGAAAAATCCTCGCCTCTGCTCACTCGGGTGACACACAACATCCGTCATAGCCAGGACAGACTGGGTGACGGTCGGTTAGCGGCAGGCGCTGGCTTTTGTTGGCTGGGCTTGCCCAGATGCTACAAGAAAGATTTGAGCTCAGAAGGGACACTGAGGCCACTTTCATAACCGTAAGAGCGACAGTCCGCTCTCATCAAAGACGCAGCCGTCAACCCCTTTGCTAACACTTCTGAGGAGGTTCGGGCATCTCCGAGCAAAGGTCACGTCTTCAGCTGCACAGAAGGCCTTGGGGACAAGATGTGACGCGTAGCTCTTCCAGCGAAGCCACTTGGGCCTGCCTCCGTGCGAGATGGAGGCCAGGACAGACCGGCAGGGGGTACAGGACTGAAGGAGCAAGTCTAAGAAGGACATCTACGAAATCGGCACTTAGAGCAAACTGGTAAGAAACGCGTCGTGATTTGCATTTCCTTGGGTTTGTTTTTTAAATGCGGTTGGAATATACGTAACGTAACCCTGGCCATTTCAATCACGTTTAGGTGTCCGGGTCTGGGGCGTCGCGCACATGGACACGTGTGCACTGTCACCCGGCCCTCAAGTGCTCCAGCTTCTAAGACTGAAGCTGGGTCCTCAGGAGGCCGGACTCCCCGCTCCGGGCTCCCCCCACCCCCAGTCCCAGTTTCTGTGTGCAGGAATCTGCCCGCTGGGCGCCTCGTGTCCGGGGAATCACACCGTGGTCTCCCTTCTGCACCTGGCTTGTTCGACTCCGCCCACGTCCTCAAGGTCACTTACATGTGTCCGAGTTTCCTCTTTTCCAGCAGGAATAATATATATGACACATCTTGTTTACCCATTTACCCATCCACAGACTCTCGTTCGTTACTATGAACACGGACGTAGGAAAACTGCGCTTTCGGAGATCTACCCGGAAGTGGAATTACTGTATTATATCTAATTAAAATTTTTTAAGGACCGCCATGCTGTTTTGCAGAGTGGCCGCACCATTGACCTTCCCACCAGGAGGGCACAAGGGTTCCGGTTTCTCCACATCTTCACCAGCACTTGTCTTCTGTTTTCTCTTCTTGTCTTTTTCCCCCGTCACAGCCACCCTCACGGGTGTGAAGTGATGTGTCATCAACGTCATGATTTACGTCCCCTCATGACTCCTGAGCTTGAACATGTGCTTCTTGGCCGCTTGTCTATTCAAGCTCTTTGCCCAGTTTTAAATCAGGGTTTTTGTTTTCTTTGTTGCTTGGTTTTAGGTGTTCTTTATGTATTCTGGACGTGAACCCCTGACCAGATATGATTTGTAAATATTTCCTCCCATTCTGTAGGCGGCCTTTTCTTACTCTGTCAGCACTGCCCTTTGAGGCATAAGGAAATGTATTTTGTTTTTAAGATAATCGTCCTTCCAAAGAAACCATGAGTTGACATGAAAACCCTCTATGGAAATTAAATGAGATTATGCATATAAAACACTTAGCAGGACACCCAGTGCCTTGTTGTGTTCAACAGCACAAATGTTAGCTTTAGTACATGCTTACTCCAATCACACAAGCATGTTTTCGAAATACCGGAACTTAAAACAAAATTCTTTTTGGAATTATCTTACCAGCCACATTTTATTTTTATTTTATTTTATTTAGTTTCCTTATTTTTTAAGAGAGAGAGAGAGAGCACAAACAGGGAGGAGCAGAGAGAGAGGGAGAGAGAGAATCCCAAACAGGCTCCTCCCCATCAGCACAGAGCCCAACGCAGGACTAGCACCCACAAATCAAGAGATCATGATCTGAGCCGAAATCAAGAGTCAGATGCTTAATCGGCTGAGTCACACAAGTTCCCCTTTAACCAACCACATTTTAAAAGTCTCAAAAACAATCAGTTTCATTATTTATGAACACATTTTATTTGAAGACTCCAAATAAATAGTATTGGTTTACTGGTTATTGGGTTTTGTGTTTACGGTTTCTTCACCAGAGAGGTATTAGGAGGTTCCAGGCCAGTTCCTCACGGTCACTCCAGCTTCAGCCAAGGGCACTTGCTGTCACTGAGGCACAGAACACCACGCGGACTCTGACGAGTCCGAATCTTCCGTACCGCACGTTAAAGTAGGCTTTGAGCTAAATGGCTCCCCTACCGTCATCTTTAAGAGGAAAACACTCCCTTCTAACCGTGGCTGAAGTCTGGTCACTGTAGGAACAACCGCCTTCTCACTTGCCTGGCGTCACTCAGACACGCTGCCGCTCGTCAGCGTGCGCCTGGGGTGCCCACACCCCCGCTCCTCTGATGAGGCTGGACGCGAGCCACGCTCTTCCGCTCCGTCCTACCTGCTGCGAAGACGCCCGGCCAGCATCGCCCACCACCGCCATCTGCAGAATTTCGTGACCAGCCAGATCTGTGGATGGAAAGGCTCCTAAACCCGAAGGTGATTTTGACGCAGGGCCACCACTGAGCTGGTGACTGGCATCCTTTGTCACAGACAACGCTCCTCAGTACCCTGAAGAGGAGAGAAAGTCATTCATTTACTCAGCCGACAGCTCGGCACCCTGGCAGGCTCTCCCGCCGACATCAGGCGTGCCTGGATGAACAGCGGTCCGATCAGCCTGAAAACTGTGTATTAGGCTGGGAACCAAGGCGCCCTGTGCTCTGACAGCTACATTGCTGCAGCACAGAGCAGCCCTGTTTCTATCTGTTATCTCAGGCCGGGTTATTTTGGCAGCTTGGGTGCAAGACACCCGTTCAGTGACGCGCTTCCCGGACGGTGATGCGCGGAGCTCGGTGAAGTCTAACAAGCCGGCCGTTTGATCTGTGTTTTCCTGCAAAGGTGTAGCCTCGGCGGCTTCGCGTCTCGGGTTTTGTTTTGTCTTAAGCTCTGGTCCTTCAGTAACGATGGACGGGTACCCGGCGGGGCCCAAGCAGGACACGGTGCGCTCGGCCAAGACAAGCTCAGACAAAGAAAGGGAAGTCTGCCTGTTTGAAACGCTCCGTGTCGCACGACGCCAGGGGCTGCACACGTTTCGGAACCCAGGGCCCATGGACCCCTCGGCCGGCGCCACGTCACAGAATCACCACGGAGCACAGCTCACGTTACACGACCCTCTCAGGACGGCAGGCGGGAGGAGGTCGGAGCAGGCTCTAGGAATGAGATTTGGCTTAACGTGCGAGTTGGCAAACAGTCTGAGTAAAAGTTGATGAATGAGGTGATTCTTTTGGAAGCAAGTCTGTTACCTGTTTACGTCTAATCCATTTCCAATGGACAGAAGTATATTGGGGACGATTTTTACATTATTCCTACCTTGAGACCAAATAATCACTGGGCTCTCTGCTGTTTTGAGCTGAGGACACAGGAGCAGGGGGCTCGTGCGTGGTGCTGGCCAGGGAGGCCTCCCCCCCCCCCCCGCCACGAGTGGCGCAAAATCAAGAAAACCATGGTGTGCGTGGGCGTGAAGCTGCCGACCCACCGTGCTTGGAAAGTGGGCGTCTTTATTCCGAATTGTAACCTTCTGCGGTTGGGGCTCAGGATGCCTTTCCTTTATGAACGTTGGGGATAATGTCTAAGAGTAGATGTGCTTTGGTTTTATTGATTTTTATTGTCTTTCTTTGCTCAAATAAAAGTTGGTAACCTTCTGTGTAGCCTAACATGCATTTATTTTCCTGAGCAGTTCTTGAAAATTCAGAAGTTCCAATTCACTGTCATGGAAAATGACTTTAGCTCTGGTGCGAGAGGCTGGTGTCTCGGATGGTGACGTGGAGGGGGCAGGGGAGGTGGAGGAAAGCTTGGCAGGGGGACGGGGCAAGGCTGAGGCCAACTCCCACCTTCACGGACTCAGTCAGACTCTGTGAGCAAGGTCGCTGTCCCTGGGTCCCTGCTCCTCTGCCCCAGCAGGTCCAGGTCTTTGTTCCAGACACAGTTGTGAAGCGCTTAGAGAAGAGAAGCCAACGATTTGGAGAAAGCCTCTGGAGGGTGAGCAGCTGTGGATACATTGTTACAAACAGGTGAAGACGCCTTGCAAAAGGGAGACGCCTCTCTTAATTCTGAGCGAAATCACGCTCTCGTGTTTACAGACCCCACACTTCAGGCGGCGCAGCCCCGCAGGTGAGGATGCAAACTTGCCAGAGGTGCACCAACCTCATGGGCGAGGTGATGCCAGAGCGTCTCGGGAAGCCAGGCGACCCACCACGAAGGTCCTCCGGCCATGCTGGGCACCGGGGCTCCCCCAACCCTGAAAACAACCGGCCAATGACAGCAGCCCTGACGGGCAGACGCGGAGCCAGCGGCGGAATCCTACCCCCACGAGACCAGGAGCAGGATGGACAGCTTCCAAACTCCGGGACCCAGTCCCTTGCGGCGCCTGGTGTGCCCAGGGGGCGTGCGTGAGCAGGTGCGCTGAATTCTCTCAGAGCGAACCTGAAGTCTCCGTGTGGGCCGCTGCAGGGCTTAGGGCTTCAAAGACAGAAGTGACGGGTGAACCAGGAAAAGCTAAACAGAATGGGAGACTTAGGAGCTCAGGTTCACACGTCGCATCCCCAAGTCTGTCATCAAAGAAGCCGCAAGGATCAGGGATCAGGGCGCCTACACGAGGGCTGCTGCCCCCCGCCCCCCGCCCCGTCAGCCCAGGGCCGCTGCAGACTCCGAGACCCAGGGATGGTGCCCGAGATCCAGCCTCTGCTGGGAAACTGGGGTCCCACCAGGGGAGGCGCCCCAGCCTCGGAGTTCTGGGAGGGGCCGGTGGGCTCCTGGCACGGGGGACGCTCCGTCTTCATCAGCAGGAAGTGCTCCTCCTCCATCAGTCTCAGGGAAACGGCGGGGGGTGATCTTCATCGGAGCTGCGCCCCTCGATGAGGAGTCTGACCAGGCCAACAGCGGCGGCGGTGCTTTGCGGAAGCGATCCCGGGCTTCCTTACCTCGTGATGCAGTCCTTATAGGACTAGTTTTCTTTTTCTTTTCTTCAGATTAGCTGACGGCAAGGGGAGGGCAGAGTGCCAGGGTGGTTGATGCACTCGGCCCCCGGCTCCACACTGCAAGGGGGCCCCCTGCTCCACGCCGTCCAGGACCCCCCACCCCCTGCTCCGTGCTGCTGGGGGGCCCCTGCTCCGCACCATCCGGGACCCGGTCCAAAGGCACCAAGGCTTCTGCACCTCGACCATGAGCCAGACCCATTGAGGTGGGGTTTAATGCAAGAATGACTTTTACTTTGAAAAATTGATTTGGAATTTTTAAAGCTTAAAAACTGCATACAGGGGCAGCTGGGTGGCTCAGTCGGCCGAGCATCTGACTCTTGATTTTGGCTCAGTGGTGGTCCCATGGGTGGTGAGTTCCAGCCCCACGTCCGTCTCTGCGTCTCTGGAGCCTGCTTGGGATTCTTCCTCTCACTTGCTCTCTTTCCCTCCGTCTCTTTCTCAAAATAACATAAATAAACTTAAAGAAGTGTACACACGCAAGGAAGAAGAGTTAGTCTTCAAATCACTATTTTCCTTGTTAGGAAAGTGCTCTGTGTTTATCAGAAATAATGAGGAAAAGCAGATTGTGATCATCAAACAGCAACACAGACGGAAGGGGAATCATTCTCTTCATGAATTTGTGCATCTTGAATTTACACATATTTTGTTAACTTCCTCGAGAAAATCCGGAGCCCGGGGCCTGCTGGGCGTGTGGGACGGCGCCCCTGACCCGTCTGACGAAAGCCAGCTGGCTACCAGCCTACCCACGGAGGCTTCACTCTCGATTTCCCGCCATCGGCGGCGTTGGGATCCTTGGGCGGCGGGCAGGGCACGGGGACGAGCCAGCTCCGAGCTGCGTCTGTGCCTGGGCCTCGGGTCCTTCTGTGCGTGCTGGTCCCTGCAGCTCCTTTCTGTGTAAAAAAACAAAAGTTTCTTTCTTCCATTGCATCATCTCCTACTTTATTTTGTTTCTATTTGTCTTAAGGAGACTTTGCATTTTTATTAGTCAAATTTTTCATTCTTTTTTCAGAATAATTGCGATCCATATTTGGAAGCCCTTCTCCAAACCAATGTAACAAAAACGCACTGAATTTTCCTCCTGACCTTCATAGTTTCACTTTTTGTATTTTTTTTTACAGGTAAGACATCTATTTGTATGGTATTACATGAATCGTTCGCATAAGATGTCATTGTCTTTTTTTTATATATAAGATGTTTCTTCTTTCTGAACGTGTGGCCACGAGGGTGGGCCTGTAGGAAATGCGTCGTCTCCCGGCCAGCGCAGAGGCCGCCCTTGTGACGAGGAGGTGCCCTCCACGTGCCAGCCTTCCTCGGACAAGGAATTTCACCACCTTAATCCTTCTGTCTTCTCCTAGACAAATACCCAATGATTTTGACTGGAGACCTGTTTTGTAAAGCAATACGGATGATTCTCGAAGCAGTGTTCTGGAAGCGGGGCATCTGTGGGTAAGAAGGCATCACGACTATGCCAGTAACAGAAAAGTGAGAGAGACGTTTGTGCCAGCAAGCTGGGAGAAGACACGGAGCCAGGATGGCCGAGGATCATGCCGGCACGGAGTCGGAGCGATGGCTGATCCCGAGGACAAGCACCTGCCCTCACGGACTCCGCCGAGGGTCAGAAGCGCAGCTGGGGGTCCTGGGAGAGCCTCACCGCCCCGCACGGGGTTGGCAAACCATCTCCTCTGCAGCTGGGTGGGGGGACCCTGGGTCCACGTGGCCTCCTGTGTAAAGGACCCCGAGTGCACTCAGCCAGCCAGCAGGGCGAGGCTGGGCCGCCCGACGGGGGGCCTCGGAAGCCCTCGGGCGCCCGTGACCTTCACGCTGCCTCCTGCTCCCCCCGCCCCCCAGCAGAGCGCCGGCAGCGGGGCAGCTCCCAGTAGGGGCCAGTGAGGTTTCTGGAAGGAATTATCTGTGCATTAAGACTAGCACTCACCTACAGGTATGTGTGACTTTAACAAGTGTTCTCCGAAAACAGTGTTTCTGGGAAAACAGCTGTTCCACAGCCAGACGCTTCTGCAAAGGCCACTGACAGCTACCTGGGTGCCTTCGGAGAAGGGGGTCCTAAGAACACTCACATCCTGCCTGGCACCCCCTCGGCTGAAGACGGTGGAGGGAGAGGAAAGGCATCCTTGGGGGTCCTGCTGTGGAGAGCGGACGCCCCTCACTCAGGGGGCAGGACCTCAGAAATCAGTGTCCTCGGGAGCCATGACGATGCAGTCGGTGAAGAAACAGATTATGCAGAAAAAAGGGGAGTGAGCAGAACCGGAACCCAGAGATACATCTGGGTCTCCTCACAGAAGATGAAGGACCCTGAAGCACCCCCACCGCCGTCTGGAAAGGGGACTCAGTGCAGGAAAGAAATGAGGGGCACAGGAAGGGACAGCTGAGGACTGGGGGGGGGGGCGTGGCACAAGCTGCTGGAGACCTTCCTGGGTGGGCTCCTTACAGGGAAGTGCCCGACGGAACCATCCCGCCTTACAAAGCTTACCAAGACCCTCCCTGCTTGGGGAGGGCACCCGGGCCCGTCGGCAGCCCCGCCAAGCGTGGACGCCCTCAGTCTGGAACTTGAACAGCACCGCGGTCCGTGGAGGCCGCCCTGGGGGTGGGCTCTCGGGCACCCCCTTCCTGCTGCCGCGGTGTCCCCCACAAGCACGGCGTCTGGCGGTTCAGCCGGAGGAAGGCGGGGCTCAAGGCTGCGGCGGCACCCTGACTTTGGAGCGGCTCTGGGGCGGCCCCTCCAGAAGGTGGCGCGCTGGCCCGGGAGCCGCGGCAGGGCCGGGGCGCGGGGCGGCCGCTGGTCACGCTGAGGGAGCCCGTGGGCTCCGTCTGTCACGTGGAACCCGCGCCAGTCTTCGCCTGGATGAGTTTGCCCAGCCTGGGGGACACCTGCCTCGCAGGTGCAGCACCTTTGATGTGAGGAAGTTGCCCCCAAATACCTCTTTGGGGGAGGGGACCGGGGCCCTTTTGGGGGTCTGGTCTTCTCCACAGGGTCCGCTGGGGGAGCGCCGGCTGCGCTTGCCTTGACGCTTGTACGCGGGACGTTGCTGCGCGGACGTGAGTGCCGTCTCCCCAAGGTCAGCGCCGTCCCCCCAAGGTCAGCGCCACGGACAGGTGCGGCGGGTACCGGAGCCCACGCTCCCTGAGCTCTGCAGCCGTGCCGTCCACGTGCCAGCCGGGCCACGCCCCCTCTCCGCCCTGTGGCTCAGCGACCTCAGGTGACAGCTACCAGCAGCCGCTTGTCCAAACACGTTTGCAAAGTGTTGGGCTCCACTGTGATATTTAATTGCTGCCAAAATATCATATGCCGAGCAAACGGTCTACAGATAAAAGAAAGGCATTGTTCGGAAAATGGATTAATTAGCATTTAATTGCTCTAACTTGCAATTAATCCGTTAATACCAGGAACGAGGCTGGTAACAAATTAGAGGGGGCGCAGCAGCCATGCGGGATCCTTTGCCAGATCCCAAACCGGAGCCGGAGCTGCGCGCCGCCGAGCGCGGACGGGGCCGGGCCTGCGCACAGGTTCAGGTCAAGTTCTCTGTCTGAGCTCAGAAGTCCCGGGAAGCAGCCCAGGTGGACCCGGTGTTGGTTCTGCGGACGCAGAGGTGAGGCGGGACCGGGCGCCTTCGGTTCCGGGACATGTGACGGTGACGGGTTTGCCGGGAGGAGGCGTTGAGCGGCACGTCCTGCTCCGCGTGAGCTTTCCGGGAAGTCTGGAAGCTCGGGCTGTCCCCGGGCACGGCTTTTCCAGTCCAGCGTCGTCCGGGGCGGGGCCCCGCCACCCGCTCACCCGCTGCCCGCCGGCTGCGCGGGCCGGGGGGTCCGGGGGCGCCCTGCCCACCCCCCGGGGCCCGGCCCACCAGCCCCGGGCCCGCACCTCGCTCCTGCGCCCCCTGGAGACGCAGACCCACGCACGGCGGGCGCCCGCCCCCGCCGCCCCCGCCGGCTCTCAAAGGCCCCGCTCCCGCTCCGTTGTTTGCTGTCAGCGACGGGAGCCCGCCATCCCGGGACAGCGCTGCCGCCGGGCTCCGCCGGTGATGTCACCAGGTAAAACTGTGCTGGGAAGCTTGTCATTAACGTTTTCCCACGCACCTTTCCGCGGGTCCCGGGAGCGATTCCTCATCACCAGCCGACTGCCGGCCAACTGTGAGTCGGAAGGGACGTGTGTATCTCCACCGCTCCGCGCACGGCAGAGAACACGTCCTTACACCAGCTGCCCGTGCTGTGCGCACGTGTGCACACTCACACACTTCCACACACTCACATAAGGCACACTCGCACACTCACATGTGGACACTTGCCCATGTGCACGCACTCACAATCACGCACGTGCACACACAGGTGTGCTCACACTCACACGTGCACACACTCACGCATACATGTGCCCACAGGCATCATCCTGCCACGGGGGACACGGTGAGGCCGGGTCTCCGCACGCATGGCCATATTTGAGTACATCTGGTGCAGAAAGCGCCCCCTGTAAGCAGCCCCCCGTCTTTACAAGACCCCCCAGCTCCTCAAGGAGAAACGACTCCAGGAAAACACAGGCTCACGCAGGTGCATGGACCCTGCAGCCCGAGCAGAGGCGCCCCGTGAGGACCAGTGGCCCAGTCACCAGCCAGGGGAACATCAGTCCAGGCGAGCGGCAAGGAAAGGCTCTGTCCGCACTTGAGACGCCCCCCCCCCACCCCGCGGCTCAGCCAGAGACGACCGGCTCTGGGGGTGCGTGAGCTCCGGCCGGCGTGGGGGGCCCTGCTTGCAGACTCTCCACGTCACCATGACAAACTCTGCCAGGTGAGCAGCAGGGGGGGGGCCCTGCCTGGGACCAGTGACTCTGACCCTCTCCCTCAGGCTACGAAAGTGTATGTTCCCACAATGACCCTCAGACCGACCCCTCAGGACGCGCCTGTGCAGGCACTTCTGGGGGCAGTGGGGGCATTCGGACCGCTGCGCCCTTCACTAGACGTGAGACCTGACGAGTGGCCTGCCCTCCCTGAATGGTCTCTCCACGTGCCAATGGGGCGCAGGAGCACCCGACTCTGGGGTCACGACCTGAACTCACGGCAGGAGTCACGCAGGCCCTTCGGTTCAGGAGGAGAGGTAGACGTGCTCCTGGCAGGCCTGTCTTGCTCCCCCGCCCCTGTCCCTCCCCCCCCCACCCTGTGCACAGGCACCTGTTCCTCTCTGTCCGAGCTGCAGATGCTGGTGAGAATGAGGACAGCAGGCTGCAGGCCAGCGCGACTGGATCCATGACATGGAAAGTTCCAGAAGCCCAGCAGAGCTGCCATTCAGACAGAGGCAGTTCCCATCATATAGATTCCCCCAGTGTCCACAGGCCTTGCAGCTGGCTGCTCCCACCACTCCTCCAGTGTCTGTCCAGCTCTGTGAGGAGCGTCCCCTCCGGATGTAGGGGCGGGAGGAGATGTGAGGGGAACGGCAGCCCAGCCCCACCGAGGCCAGTGCGGCCCCCCAGGAGCCAGAGCCCATCTTCTCACTGTCACGGGGACAGCTCACCGACACGGAGACTGCTCACCATCACAGGGACAGCTCACCGACATGGGGACGGCTCACCATCACAGGGACAGCTCACTGTCACGGGGACAGCTCATTGTCACGGGGATGGCTCACCATCACAGGGACAGCTCACCGTCATGGGGACAGCTCACACGCTGCCCCCCTTGTGTTGGGCTCTCTGTAGGTACCTGGTGGGACTCATGAGTCCCTCTGTGGCAAGGCGTGACCAGCGAGCATAGATCCTGTTCCCTTGACATCGACCAAGTGTTTGCATTCCCGCTGGCCACGGGCCAGCCACCCCTCGCCCTCCGAGCCTTTCTCCACGGAGCCCAGGCACCTGTCTTGTGCAGAGCATGTGGGCAAAGAACTCGGGTCCCCAGCGGCCCCTGCACAGCGCCGGCACTGCTATCCGTTCCCTTCAGCACTGCCCAGCAGGGCAGGACCTTCTCCGGTGCCGGTCGTCCGGTCGAGGCAGGGAACCAACATGGGCCCCAGGGGGAGACCCCTCCTGCTCAGCCAGCAGCTGAGGGACCACCGTCATCTGAAAGAGCCGTTCCCAAAACAATTCTTCAGCCACTTGCTGCGCTCTCCGTGGTGCAGAGGCGCTGTGTCCTCTGTGTCCTGTTTAAATTCTTGGCCCCCTGAATCTATTAGCAAAATGAAATGGTCTAGACCGGTCACTACATTTTGTGTGATTTTTTCTACACCAATATCATGTGGAACAGAACTGGGAGCTGGGGGCAGGGGGCGGGCGCCCCGCTAAAAACCGAGAACACACGACATTGGTTTGGGGCTGGGGGACAGAGAGGCTGGAGGAGGCTGCCAGCGGGAGCCAGGCAGCTGTAACAGCAGGTGTCTGCTGGTGAAAACCCAGTAAAAGGTGAGGAAAATATTATTTCAGGAAAGAACCTTGCTACTTAGGATTGAAATTTTAGCAAAATGTTGCCTGAAAATTTGGAGCAAAGAGCAAATGTATGCAATAAGGAGATGGGTTCGGTTAAGGACATTTTTAGGCAGAATGTTGAAAATACCAGTTGTGGTTTTCTTCAGCTGAATAGTATAAGGTTAGGTCAAAGGACGATGAGTTAGAGATGGAATCATTCAGTTTCCAAGCAGAATTTAGAAAAAAATATAAATAGGAGGGACTTGCTAGTTTTGAAAAGAAACTGTTTCCCATTTTCAGTCTCTCCAGAAAAAGGTTTAAAGCAGTGCTTTTTAGACCCTTTTAAAGTAACAAGTCTTCCCATAAAGGCAGGTAGCAAGCCCGCCTGCTAAACAATAGTGTCTAAAAATTTCATGGTGTTTTTCCACTTTATGCTCAAGAGGAGGATTTGTCTTGAAGCATTTTGTGGGTATGGCTTTTGACTAATGGAATAAATATGAAACGATGCAGAGGAAACCCACAGTGTTTTTAAGGGAATGATATAGACTCACACAGAAATAATGCAGAAACAGTGCCCAGTGGAGTATTTTGGAGCTACATTGACTTCAGAAAATAGGCCAAGAAGAGTATTCAGGTACTAACTCAGTTCGTTTCTTACAGAAAAGAGAGAATGGCCCCTTTGTGCCCCAGATTGAGAGGAAGCACTTACAGAAACGTTGTCTTCACATGGACCCTGATCCTGATGCTGGGGGGATTGGGATGGTCTCAAACTAGTCTGCACAGGGACGAATGTAAATAACTTGGGACCAGAGAATAAACTGTTCTACCCTTTTTAAGAAAGATGGCCACAGATTCCTCCAACAGGCCTCCCGTCTGGATACGGGTCTCTGAGCCTCGTCGATCTGGAAGAGCCTGTGCCTGTGCTAACTCCACACACAGCAGAAAGGACAGTGTTGGCGTCTGAAGCTGGTCCGTGGGGAACCATCAGTGTCCCCGGCTCCCTGGGACAGTCTGTGGACCTGTGCCCTCGCTCATGAGGCTCTGTCGCCCCGAGGGCACCGCGGCCTGAAGCGCCGTGAAGAGGGCACAGCCCCGGTCTGCACTCCCAGCGCAGACAGAAGAGAAACGGAACCTCCAAGGTCAGGCACAAGCCAAGGAGCAACGGCCACTGGAAGGGGCAAGAGGGGCCCCTGTCGAGTCTGCCCAGGGAGCGTGGCTCTGCCAACACCCTGACTGCGGACTCGTGGCCTCCGGGCATGAGAGCATCAAGTTCTGTCATTTGAAGCCCCTAAATTTGTGTTATCTGTGACAGCAGATCTGTCCAGAGGACAGATACAAAGTCGTGTGAGGACACGGCCCCGCGAAGCAGCCCAGGGGCCACACCATGAGGGAGCCACGGAGCCACGTGCAGAAGCAGCCTTGGGGCCACGTGTAGGAGACAAGGCAGAGACAGCAGGCCTGGGGGCAGGCAGCAGGCTGCCCCACCAGGAGGGAGGGGGAGCCCGGGTGTCAGTAGCTCCCATCTGTCCCACCCAGGCCCTGAGCAGCCTGTGGCGGGGCCGCACGCTGGCCGCCCTCTGCGTGCAGGGCCAGCCATGCCGGTGCTGGGACAGAGTGCCTCAGAGACTCAGGCCGCCCCTCAGCAGTGTCCACTGCCCACGATGAGTCATTGCACTGATCCCTGGTCCCACAGTCCTGGCGCTGATCCCTGGTCCCACAGTCCTGGCGCTGATCCCTGATCCTGCAGTCCTCACACGGCACTCCGGGCCCCCACTTCCAGGAACTAGACCTGGTCTCTGGGCTCCCACTTCTGCAGGAACCCAGAGCTCTGGGGCTCGGTCAGCAGCAGGGAGGGGCCATCTGTGCTGGAGTGAAGCCCATGGCTCTGCCATAACCGTTCTCTCATTTCCAGGAGGTTCTCCTCTTCTGCCTTCCTCTGCTCCTCCCCGTGTGTCCTCCTGTCCTTCTGTCCTTCTGTTTGCCTTTCCCGAGATCCTGTTGGGAGGATTCTCGAGGCTGGAAACGGGTCCTGCAGCTCCGCACTTTGCCCTGGTCTCGACAGCCGGCCTCGACAGTGACCTCGTGTGTGTGCATGTGCCCTTTGCCCTGCCCCTCCTGGTCCCGTGTGACTTGAGGGACGTGAAGGTTGTGAACAGTGACGTTCCCTCTAAGTCTCCGGCTCCGTCTTCCCCTCAGTGAAAGCTGCGGGGCCGGGTCCTGTGAGGACTCACACACACAGCAGGAAGCTGGAGTCACGTTTGCAGAGTCATCTCTGGTGCTCACTCACCGCCAACCATGGGGGCCAGTGCCCCGGCTGGCGGCCCGCCCTGCAGGCTCACCGGGAAGAGTGAATCAAAATCGATAAAGAAAGCTTCCTGTTGGCCCGTGGGGCAGACGGCGCACCAGAGGGGGCGGCCCCGTCCAGGACGCTCGGCCATGGAGACGGTCACACCTCCTCTGTCCGTGGGAACGGAAGCAGCCCAGAGACATGGGGGGGGGCGGGTAATGCCAGCTTCACATCCCTGTGGCCCAGTGGTACCACCCCGTGGCATTGCCTGGCGGCCTGGAGCCCTGCTGTGCCCGCGCCCTTCCCAGGGCGCAGATGGAGCTGTGACATGGGAGGCAAACAGCCCCCCACCCCCAGGGGGGACAGGCCTGGACACCCGCCCCGAGCGCCTCAACCTGGTCCCCACAGGCCCCTCTTGGCTGGAGCCAGGGTTCCTGGGTGTCCGCGTGGGAGTGACGTCCCAAGGTCACGTGCAGAAGCCTAGGAGGACCCGGGCCCCTTGGAGGTGCGCTCCGCCTGCCCGTCCCCCCACGGCCCTGCTGACGGCAGCCTGCTGGGAGCCCTGGCACCCGGCTGGGGACGGCTGTCGCAGCAGCCTGGACAGAGACACCGGGGGTCTGCCCTCACGTGAGTGCCCGCCGAGGTGGGGTTTTCCACCAGATGTAGCTTTTTCTTTCTGTTTTGTCCACCTGCTTCTTCGTGATGAGTCGCTCTGCCTTCTCACCCACGCCCTCCGCTTCTGGCGTGGGAGCGGGGAGCTGTCGGAGGCTGCGGCTCCCGTGTCACTGCCGCCCACGCGCCTCTCCGGTTGGGCAGGCGCCTCACCTGCCTTGCTGGCCCCCGAGCTTCCAGAACGGCCTCCAAGCCCGCCCTGTCTGCTCTGCGTGGGGGCAGCGATGGGCGACCAGGTCACGGGTCTGAGGGGCCACACAGGCGGCTGTCAGGGGAGGAGTGACGCCTGGAGACACACGCAGCCGGGACGGCCTTGTCCTCTGGGGGTGGGGGGGGAGCGCTGGGCTGACCTCAGCATTGTGACAGTGGCTCTCGGAAAACGGCCTGTGCCAACCCCGCCTCGTCACCTGCACGCCATCCCTGACCCCGCCGCGCTGCCCATGAGAGGAGGCAGCCGCTGCCCATAAATCAGGTGCAGCCCAGGGGGGCCTTGCAGGCAGGCCCCTCTCCAAGCACTGGAAAGACCCCAGGACCTCTGCCCTCCGACACCTGGCTGCTGCCCCGTGTCCAGGGCCTCGGCCAGCAGCCTCGCTTGCTGGGGGAGAGCGCAGCCCCCCTTGCCAGACCCCTCCCCAGTGTCCTGTGCGTCCCAGAGCCTCCGGCATCTCCGCCCCTGCAGAGGCAGGGACGAGGCAGGTCACGCGGGCCACTGTCCCTCTAATGTTCTATCCGTCCCCGTGGGTGACACCATGGGGCCTGGCACTAGGACCCCGCCGCGGGGCTGTGCGACCAGACGCGCTGGCCCTGTGGGACCACACTGGGCACGTGGCCTCAGCCCTGTTCCACCCCATTGCTTCGCAGGGAAAGGAAAACAATAATAATTCTAAGACGTTCAGATTCTGCCTCCCAAAGTGCTTTCCCAGGAACACACTCTGAAAGAAAACCATAGAAAATACGGTCCCTGCGACACACAGCTCCAGACGCCTCATGATTTAGGGCCGAGTCCGCTGTGGGGCCGCCGGAAGGGTCTGCTGTCTCCGAAACGTCGAGAAGAAAACAGGCCTTGTTGCCGCCTGAGCCTCAGGAGGGAAGACTCTACGTAGATTCTGCTCCTAAATACACAGGTGGGGTTTGCCTGGGGGTCGGCCTCCTGTCGTCCCAACATCAGGGGCTCCCCTCCGAAGGTCGTGTCTGAAGTACAAAGTCTTGCATACTGTCTGTAAAGCAAGCCCAGAAAACGTTCTAGAACAATCCATGTGAGTTACCAAAGTGTTCCTCTGTGGTGTATGAAGTTTGTTCCAGAATGAGCATGCGGACCCTGGGTGGGGAGGGTGTAGGTTCACCCAAAGGTGCCTCTGTGTGTGGAGCTCTTATGATGCACCTGCTGTGTGCCTGGCTCTGGGGAAGGCGGGTGTGGGTTCTGTGCTGTGATCGTTCGCTCCCACAGCAGGGGCACAGGCAGGGGGCCGGAGGGCGTGTGCTCTGGGCGGGAATGTGCGTGTAGGTGCCCTGCGAGGCACTGGCCCCGGGGCCCAGGTGGAGGGGACCCCTAGAGTCCGGCTCATGGCCCAGGGCCCAGGCGGAGGGGACCCCTCGGGTCCGGCTCACGGACGCCTCCATGGGGAGAGCTCTGTCGCAGCTGCGGGAGGACAGGAAGGTGCAGAATTCCCTCTTCACCCAGGAACTGGCCACAAAACTGCAAAGCGCAGGAGGAGGCACCGAATCGTCAGCCCCGGGACGCAGCCGGGGACGCGCCGAGTCCACTCCCCAGGCTTTCAGACGGTTTTACGCGTTTCAGGCGGCTGTTAACCCAAACTCTCGTTTTACCGCACATCTTGAAAGGCGAGGTGTGGACGGGACGATGTGTTGAACGCCTCTCTCTGCTCTCCTTGGGAATCCGGCAGGAAACAAAGAATCCGCTTTATGTCCCCCGGGAGAGCAGAGGGGATAAGCTCAGTGGGTCGCAGCCCGGGGACGGGGCCGTGAGCGAGTGGACAGTGGGTCCCTGGGTCCACAGGACCGGTGGTGAGGCCCTCGGTGCGCAGGGATGTCGGGCACGCCCCTCCCCCCCCCCCCAGGCGCACAGGAGCCTGCGGGTCCCCGCGGTCAGCGGCCGCGTGTGTGCGGGGCCGCGTGAGCCTGCTGCCGCCTCATCGGAGACGCGCCCCGGCCGCGTGACAGCCACACCGTATCCAGCGGGTCAGGAGACAGGACGCTGCGCTAGATTAATACTTTGCCTTTTTAATCTGTTAATCTACTACCTTTGGGACATGCTTTTAAATCCAATCCAGAGCAAAGTGACTGGAGATCATTCTGGCCTGACAGCTTTAAAAGTTCACGAGTGAAATGTGTTAAGAAGGTCTCAACCCGTTGATGCCAAACACAGGAGGCCGTCTGGAAGATTCCTCGCCCCGCCGGGGGCCCGGCACCCTCCCGCTGAGCGCGGCGGCAGCGGGCCGTCACCCACCGGCGGGAAAGGGCCCTGTAGACAGGCTCGGGGAAGAGTGCCCGTCCGGTCCGGGCCACGCAGTTCGTCACCGACGGGAGTCGCTGCAGCTGCCCGCTCCGTCCCGGCGGGCGGGCCCTGGGGCCCTGGGCAGCTCAACGGGGCAGGGGCCGTGCGGGCGGGGCGCTAATTGCCCAAGTCTGTGGGTGACAAGATGTAAAACTTGTTTTCCTAAAAGCTTAGACTTGGAAACACAGAAGCCAGACATGTCTGCGTCTTTTAATCGCATGATGGGGCCCCTGCTTCCGGGTGAGCGCTCCTGGTCCCCAGCTCAGACGCGCCCAGGGCAGGCTGAGCCCTTGGAGGAGCCCCTCGGGGAGGGGGTGGCCCCCAGCACCCGGTCTCCGGCTGGCCCCAGGCCTCCGGCCTCAGCCACCTCACCTGAAAGGGACCCTCACAGGAGGACCGGGGTACAAGCACACTCCCCACTTCTCCCAGGGGTCTGGGGCCTGATGTGGGGTCTGGGGCCCGATGTGGGGTCTGGGGTCCGATGTGGGGTCTGGGGTCCGATGTGCGCATCAGCTGCTCTGAAATGCTTCCGGGGGCCTTTCTCCCCAGCTGTGCGGCCTCCAGGATCACCTCCCAAAGAGCCTGGCAGGACTGACAGTGTAGACAGGGGGTGGGCAAAGCAGGAGTCTCCTCCAGGGTCCCAGGGGGGGTTCAGGGGGTGGGGCTGTGGGAGGGGGATTCGGAGCCCAGTCGGGGTTCCAATCTCAGAGCACACACCTTTCTGCCGTGTACGGAAACGACAAGGCAGCAGAAGGGAGCCCATGAGAAAGTGTGGTTGCAGCACTGGGGACAGGCGGCCAGGCCCGTGGGTGCTCTGACCGCGGGCTCGTGGGCACAGACCCGGGACAGGCGGCCGGGCCTGTGGGTGCTCTGACCCCAGGCTCGTGGGCACAGACCCGGGACAGGTGGCTGGGCCCGTGGGCGCTCTGACCCCAGGCTCGTGGGCACGGACCCGGGACAGGCGGCTGGGCCCATGGGCGCTCTGACTGGCGGGCTCCCGCGCACGGACCCAGTCCGCTGCACCCACCCCACCTCCGCCCGGTCAGCCTCCAGATGAGGAGGGTCCACCGCTGCTCTCGCTGTCGCTCTGGGCCTTGCTCCTAACCCTTCCCTTTGCTCTCCTAGGAGAGAGGGTCCCCACCTCCGTGCGGCCCCCTGGCTGAACAGGCCCCTCCAGATGTCCAAGGACAACACGGAACCACAGGGGACACGGCTGGACAGGAAGGACAGAGGCCCTGACACGTCACGTAGGAGGCCAGGCCATTTCCTCACGTGGTGTGTGAGGAGCTGACCGTGTGACGGGTCCCAGGTGGAGGGGGACGCGCCGCAGGACGCTCGGCCCTGCCCCTGTCGCCCCCGTGCCTCTGCCCAGGTGCCGTGTGGCTGTCCCCCGCACCGTGCGTCCCGACATGCATCTGCGGCCCCGAGGACCTCGCTGGAGGCTGGGGTGTCCTCCTCACCAAACTGCTCGCCTTCGGGCTTCTTCCTGGAAAACCCGCTCTGTCCGGTGACCGACAACCTGCACACAGAGACATCCCTGCAGCTGCTCCCAGGGACCTGCTTGCAGCGCCCGGAACCGGAGCCAGGAGAAGGCACAGGGCAGGGTGCCCAGTGTGTGCACTGGAACGTTTGCCCCGTGGCGGCCGCTCTGTGCTTGCTGAGTGACCGCGTGAACGTGGGACTCCCCCCCCACCCCCGAGCAGGTCCAACGGCGTCCCCAGCGCCAGCCCCAGGGTCTGAGGCCCGTGCCCATGTCACACGCTGGTTCTCACGGGCCGGGGCGTGACGGGGCCACCAGGTGACCCAGGGCAGCACGGTGCTCGGGCGGGGGCCTGTCACCCTCCGGGGACGCCACCGTCCAGGACCCCAGTCCAGGTCACCAGCAGCTTCCACGGCTCAGGAAAGGAGCACAAACACAACCACAGTGCCTCCCACCCCGTTTTCTGTGATTAGTGGATACACATCGATACCATGTAAATAACAGACGATGAACAAATGCACGTCTATACACATTCACCGTTAGCGAAGTTTATGCTAAGTTTGTGGTTGGAGATGCACCCATTCCTTCTTGAGAACTTGAAAACTGTAGTAAATCACCTGTGTGATTTCACTGCCCTTTATTTTAATATTGTGGATACTGTATTTTGGTGTTTTCCCATATGTGCATTTTTAATAAAATGAAGGCTATGGTTTGCATGATTTCATGCTGCATCCCCTTTACTGCCTCTTACAAAAAGCAGAACAAAGCAAAACAAAACAAAAAACATGCTTGGCTTTCTTCCAGCTGCTTTGGTCTTTACAAAACTCCGGTGTGTCTTGTCTCTCGCCGCCTGAGTTCTGGTCGGCTGCACAGTCTTACCTAACGGACTGTGCCTCCCCGGTGTCCCAAAAATATAAATAATTTTAATCCCTTCACATAAGATAAACTTTTAGTAGCTTTCGCTGTCGCCCATGCTTGTAGGGTTTTTTTGTTTGGTTGGTTTTTTGGGTTGTTTTTTTTTTTTTTTTGGATAAAATTTGGGGTTGAGACACCGATTACCTTCCTTCTGAAGAGTCAGGGTCTGCGCTTCCTTCCGGTCTGGGCTCTGCCTCGCTGGCGCCGCTGGGGTCTCCCAGGGCCTCTTCTCGCCCCCAAGGCTGCCTGTCGCTCAGCCCGCGGCTTCCCGCGCACGCTCCACCGCAGACTTCCGTTCTTTTCCGAATCCGTCAGCCGAGTGCTTTGCCGTCCGAGCCCCGCGTGGCTGGCTGCCATGTCTGCGTCCGCGGGACGCATTCGGCTGCAGAACCAGAAGGCCTGATTCCCGCAGGCTGGAACAGCAGGGAACCACGAGCTGTGCGCAGAGGTGGGTGAAGCCAGACGTGCCAACAGCGTCCCGGGAGTGCTCTGCCCCTCGCTGTGACACGGAGCGCCAGCACTGTCCCAGGCTGGAAGGCCTCATGGTCACAGGAGGGCTGCCAGGGCCAGCACTGCATGTTTGCTCCCTAGCCGCGCCCTCGGGGCGGAGAGCGGCTGTGTGTGACCGCTGGCACGTGTCCCCAGCAGCCTTCACCAAGCTGGCCTCAGTCTCCACCGCACTCGAGCCAGCTCTCCTCTGGCCGGGAGTCAGGACGGCAGGGGACAGGGCCGGTCCCACCAGTGTGCCAGCGGCCCGCTCCCTCGGGGGCTCACGGAGCCGCTGCAGAAAACCCTGGCCGGGGCGCGGGGCGCGAACACCCCCGTGACAGGGGGTTTCTGCCGACGTCCTGCACAGACAGCCGGCCGTGGGAAGCCTGAGGGTCCCCACTGCGTGTGGACGTGCTCCTGTCATGACCTGGGGACGGGCCTGCCCCCGGCGCCCGGTGACGAAGACTGGCTCTCGCTGCAGGCACATGGGCAGGAACCTTTCCTCACCATCACTTCTGACGACGCTTGTCTGTCCGGTCCCTGCTTTTCCTACGAGGACCCTGTGACCCCGCGTCTTAGATCCTGTCGTCCCGCCTCTGCGTGCACGTGCACCATCCGTGGCAAGGAACAAAATAATAAGCTGCGTGGATTCTGCAAACTGAAAGGAGCCTGCTCCCCAGGGGAGGCGCCGGGTCCCACACTGCACCTGACACAGCAGATCCCTGCCCCCTCCGCCTTCACCCAGCACGCCATCTGTCCCCAGGGGCTCTGTCCATCTGGGGCCCTCCCGCCTCCTCTCTGGGCTTCATTCCCCACAGTAAGAAGAGATGTTTGCATTCCTAACTCGCCTTCTGTCTGGGACGGGTGACCTGCAGCAGATCCCAGACTCACCACCTGGGTGGTGCCCCTGTTCCCCAGCACCTTCCCTGGGACAGGTGGTCACACGAGGAGCCCCGCCTCCCCCCACCTCGAGAGGCCAGAGACTGAAGTCAAGGTGAGGGCAGGCCCTCGCTGCCCTCCCAGGCTCGAGGGAGGACCCCTCCGCCTCTCCCGGCCCTCGCGGACCCGGTACCTCTGAGCTCTCCCGTCTTGCGGTCTCTCCCCTGTCCTTCCCTGCCCGCCCGTCCGCTCCCCCTCTGCCCCTGTGCCTCAGCCCCGGAGTTCACTTATCACTGGCCTCAGGGCCCACCCAGGCCATCCAGGGCACGCTCCTCAACGCAAATCTCCTACATCAGCAAAGGCCCTCTTTTCCGGAGAGCGTCCCCCTCACAAGCCCCGGGGTCCGGACGCAGCCTTTTGGAGGCCACCCTTCCACCGCCACCGCCGGTGCCCCTCAGTGTCTTTCCGGAGCAGCCCCTGCCTGTGCTCATGTTTCTTCCTATTCGTGGAGACCGACCTCCGTGTTCCAGGGCAGCCGTTAACACACTGTCCCCTCCCCACCGCGGGACCGCACGCCTGCTCAGAGGACCCTGCGGGACAGCACCGCGAGCTGGCTCGCGCGTCCCAGTGAAATGTCCTTTGTGGGTTTTCGCCCTTTTACTGTCGTGTATCTGGGACATCGTCTTCCTGGGTTGTTTGGGATGTAGGTCGTCAGCCCTGAAACGAGAAGAAGGGCAGGGGACGTGTTCCCAGGTTGCCCTTGGCTTTGGTCATGGGCTTCGGGCGGTGAGGGGGGCAACGCAAATATCGGTACGCTTTTGATGCTATTAATTTCCTTTTGTTGAGTTGAATCTTTATTTGAGTCGTCGCTGGAAGGTTTTTCCCACTCGGTTAAGAAGGAGTTTGTCCAAGTGTCCTTCCGGCTGGACATCTCCTTTTAATTTATGTGCACAGAGATCTCTGGCCCACTTGGTGTTCCCTTGTTTGTGGCTGTTTAGGGTAAGATAAGGGTCCAATTTTGCATCTTTCCTAACGGCCTCTCGGTCGCCTCAGCGTCACTTGCTCCGTCTGGTCCGCCCTCCGGGCCGAGGACGTATCCGGCGTGTGCGTATCGGGCGGCCCCTCCCCCCCTCCCTCCCCCCTCATCTCGTAGGGATTTTCTCGCTATTCCGGCGTGATTCTTCGTCCAGACGAACCTTACAGCGGAGTCGAGGCGTGTGTATCAGGTGCGGGCCGAGTTCACCCGGCGACTCGGGGAGGGCGGGTCCTCCCCCCCTCCTCCCATCGGAGCAGGTGCAGCTGCACCGGAAGTTTGCCCAGAAAGAAGTCGCGATCACTTATCAAGTTTATTCACAAGGATGTCACGTCCTTAGCTCTCTTAGGGGTTTTAAGTGAGATTTTTCTCTTTCCTCCTATCTTCTAAGTGGTCATTTGGGGTACGTAGGGAGGCTGCTGACTTTTGTGTCTTAATTATCTGTTTGCCTACATGTCCCTAAAGATGATTTTTATTTATTGAAATAACTTGCTTAGATTCCAAGGTCGTGTCAGAAGATGAGGTAAGTGTTAGGTCTTCCCCCTTCACTCCAAACACATGGATGTGTTGGGTAAAATCAGCGAATTTACATTGTTTTTATTAACATTTTTTATTTATTTTTGAGACAGAGACAGGGTGTGAGCAGGGGAGGGGCAGAGAGAGAGGGAGACACAGAATCCGAAGCAGCTCCAGGCTCTGAGCCGTCAGCACAGAGCCCGGTGTGGGGCTTGAACTCACGAGCCCTGAGATCATGACCTGAGCTGAGTCAAACATTTAACCCCCGGAGCCCCCCAGGCGCCCCGAGATCATTGACTTTTCAAGGCACAGCTGCCCGGGAAAGCAAGCAAGGAGAATCCCTGAGCCTGGAAAGGGGGCAGAGAGCCCGGGAATGAGCGCAGACCCAGGGCAGAGCCGGCCCTTGGGACCGGAGGCCGCACGTGCCCAGGGGCAGCCAGGGTCGGGAGGTCTGGCAGCTGGGCCGCCCTGAGCTGCCCCTCGGGAAGGCGGGACTCTGCTCTCTCACTCCCACCGACTCAGGTCTGCCGCGAGCGGGCGCGGGTCCCCGCCTGGGCCGCTGGTGCAGAGTGAGGCCCGGCCGGGCGCCCGCCGGGGGCCGTGTGGACCCCGCGTCCGGAGCCACGAGGACTCACGGGGGGCTTGGGGGCCAGTTAACACACACACAGACAGGAACCGCATAGGCGCACGTAGAAATCACAAAGCGATTTTGTAGAAACATGAAGCTAAGATTCAACTACGTTCTCTAGTAAATAAAATAAGGCTCTAACTCGTGCGAAAAGAAAACATTCTAAAATGAAAATAGGCAGATGGGGCAAAAATAAATGCTGTGCATGAAAAATAGTGACAGAAGTGCAGACCCCTGAGCCCTGCACCCCCCCCCACCCCGTCTCAGGCTGAGGCCGGGCAGCGGGGGTCCGGGAGCTGGGGCTGGGCCGGGGGTGGGGGAGGTCAGAGCTGGTGGGGGCACGGCCGTGGGGGCTGGGAGGCTGGCCCAGGCAGCCAGCGGCGGGGGGTCGCCTCAGCCCCCCACCTGCCGGGGGAAAACAGGGTCCAAAGGGTTACACTGGGCCCTCAAGGTGCAGAAGTGTCCTCCCCCTTTTAGAAACAGCCCTTCTGGTTTTGTGGGGCTCCACCCCTCACCCAGCCTGTTCCCAAGCTGATCCCGGCCGAGCCCACGCCTGTGTGCCTTTGGGAGGACAGGCCCCCCTCTCCCGGGACCCGGGCCGTGGTGTCCCCATGGAGCCACTGGGCTGCAGGGACAATGGCAGGCGCTGTGCATCCAGCCCCAGGCTCCCCCAGGCTCACAGTGGAGGCTCCGTGTGCCTCCACCCCCGACCTCAGGATGGGAGAGACATTCGTGAGGACGAGGTGCGGTCTCCCCCTGAGCCGTGGCCACTCCTGAAAAGCCTGCCCTCCCTGGTCTGGCCCATTTGGACCCGGACCAGACATTTGTGCCTGTGGTTGGCCCCTCATCTGACATCCAGGGCTGATGGCCGCCTCCCCTCCTCCCTCCCAGCTTGGCTCACCCCTACCGAGGAGGCCGGTCCCTGGACGGAGGTTTCTAGAGCCTCTCTGCCCACGGGCGCCTGGGGGAGCATCCTCGCCGCGGCCAGCGCCCGAGCCATGCCCAGTGGGCATCCTCAGCAGGTGCAGTCGCTGGCTGGCTGGGCTTGGGAGAAAAGTCAGACCCTCTCGGGGACTTGGGGGCCGGGACTCCTCTCTGATGAGGGCGTGTGCACCTTCAGGGCGCTGCCTGCCCCCAGGTGTCCCCGTGGACCAGTTCCGCTCCGCAGGCAGAGGCCTTCCCCGGGTGAGACACAGCCCTGCCCGGGGCAAGTCCGAGAAGCTCCCGAATCCTACAGCCACACAAACCCTCCGCCACGAGGGCGAACGTCTGCCTTCCCAGCCACTCCTGTTCTCACCATGCTCGGCGACCCGGAGGGGCGCCCGCCTTGCCCCTCCACACCCTGGACGCCCCCCTGCCTCCCTCTGGGCACCTTCCTCTCGAGGCAGGAGACCCACACACCAAAACCCAGCTCCGTAGTGCACACCTCGCACTGGGACGCTCGGAATGGGCTCACCCCCTCCGAGGGGGGACCCTGCCTCTGAAATTGGTCAGTGTGTCTCATCAGCCATTTTCCAAGAGCAGAACAGAGGAAAGAGAGCGTGGACCTAACAAAGAGCAGCGCAATCCTGCGGGGTCCCTGGAGGAGGTGTGCACAGGGGGGGCGTGCCGTCAGCAGCCGCCGGGGCCCAGCCCGGGCCCCCTGTCCTGGGCAGATGCCAACCGGGGCCACCAGAGCTGGGACCGTGGCAGCCGCTTTTGGAATCTATACACGCCTGTAATATTCACGTTGGGATTTTACCTCTGGCTTCAGTATTATTTGCAAATTTAAAATAAGAAAGTGTTTCAGGAAATATATGATAACGAGTAAGTCCCAGGTATAAACGCAGTGAGGCAGCAGCGACCACCTATATTAAAGGTATAAAATTGAAGTTGATGGTGACCCCACATTATTCATCACATCAAATGGAGATGCCTTTAAATTTATATTAAATTCAATTTAAATGCCATCAAAACCATGGTTGACAAAGTCCTGACAGATGAATATTTTAGTTTGATTCAATAGCAGTAAACTTTATTTTCTTACCTTGAGGCAAGGCGATGGGTTTTTATATGCAGTAGGTTGGACGGGGTTTGTAGGAACACGGCTCAGGGTTTCCATAAAATAACATTTTATCTTTAAAAAATGATTTGAAAGGGTTGAAGTCTTGAACTCTGGAAACATTTCTGCAGGGTCTCTCTGCCTCCCTCCCCGCGTTGTGCTGTGAAATCCAACAGCTTCCTTAGACGGCTCTTCAGACCGCCTTCCGGTTTGGAATGAACAATTAGTCATCTTACAGGATTCACGTTTGAGGTTGGCCCTCGGTAACATTTCATCCTGGTGTTTGCACTTAGCTCCTGGGCGCGGCGGGGAGAATGCCTCACACCGAAGTGTGCTTGGACTCGGTGTTGGCACGCGGGTGTCGGATGAGTGAGTAAGATGGTGGGTTAACAGAGCGCTGCCATCAGTCTCTGCGATCCCGCCGGGAAGCATCGCACCGCCTTTTGTCCTGAGAGTTTTCTCCACAAAAGGAACCACAGACCTTCCTAGAGACTATTGGTGACACGCACATATGAATATTGCATATAGATTATTACTGATGTATATTGATACATGGGGAGGTTATTTGTATATAGATACACATTGTTATCAATACAGAGAAACAGCAGCGGTCTGTGCGCTGAGCCCTCAGGCTCTGGGGTTCCACGTTTCCATCTAAGTGCTTGTAATTCTCTCGGAATCGGGCTCCTAGAGCTGAGGATCCAGCTTCCCAGTCTCTCCTCTTTCCTGGGGATTTACAAGAGCCCGTGGGCTGGGACGACACTTGTGAAATTCTTCTAATGTGGGGTTATTTTCTTTAGCTCACAGTAGTTCTGATGCCTGCGAGTCAGCTCGCTAACGGTGCATTCCTAAATCGAGGCGGCCAGGCTTTGGGGTGAGGACAGAAGGAGCTGGAAGTCAAGAAGCAAGGGCCAGAGCCTGGTGGGCACAGGACAGAGACCGCGGCCTGAGAGCCGGACCCGAGGCCGTGCTCCACCAGTGGAGGGAAGGACGGTCTGGAGTCAGGGCCTCTGCGGCCTGCAATCCACCCGGACACGCAGGCAGGCGGGAGAGGTGTGGGGTGGCCGTGCCCCCGTGCGTCCGGGAAGGGCTGAGAGCTGCCGGCAGCCTCCCGAGCTCGAGGATGGGCTCCTGGGGTCTGGGAACAAGTCAGACATGAGACAGACAGGAGCCACCGGGGCAGGAGGGCCCGGGCTTGGGCAGGGGCGGGAGACCAGGTGTGGGTCCCCATGGGCAGACGCTCCAGAGAAGAAGAGGAGAGGCCAGAACAGAGAGAGGAAGGGGCACCTGCTCCGAAGCCTCTTGTTCCCCCAGAGTCCGGGTGGACCTGGAAGTGGTTGAAAACCCCCAAGCAGGACGCCACCCCCACCCCCACCCTCGGCGGCCAGCGGTCCCGCAGCGAGGCGGATGGAGCTCCGTGTCTGAGTGGCCGTGGCCAATTTTGTACCGAAAAGCTACACTGCAGAAGGGAGAAGGCCTTTTGCTTTTCTGTGTCCTCCCCACGCGAGGGGGAGTCAGGGAAGCCTGTGCTCCCCATGTGAGGAGAGTCAGGGAAGTCCGTGCTTCCCACTCAATGGGGAGTCAGGGAAGGTCGTGCTCCCCACCTGAGAAGAGTCAGGGAAGTCCGTGCTCCCCATGGAGGAGAGTCAGGGAAGTCCGTGCTCCCCATGCAAGGAGAGTCAGGGAAGTCCATGCTCCCCACCTGAGCAGAGTCGGGGAAGCCC
This sequence comes from Mungos mungo, assembly GCA_004023785.1. Lineage (NCBI taxonomy): Eukaryota > Metazoa > Chordata > Mammalia > Carnivora > Herpestidae > Mungos > Mungos mungo. Next base: position 58,758 of record PISW01008433.1, read on the forward strand.
GTGCTCCCCACCTGAGGAGAGTCAGGGAAGCCCGTGCTCCCCACCTGAGGAGAGTCCGGGAAGCCCGTGCTCCCCACCTGAGGAGAATCAGGGAAGCCCATGCTCCCCACCTGAGGAGACTCAGGGAAGTCCGTGCTCCCCACCTGAGCAGAGTCAGGGAAGCCCGTGCTCCCCACCTGAGCAGAGTCAGGGAAGCCCGTGCTCCCCATGGAGGAGAGTCAGGGAAGCCCGTGCTCCCCACGGAGGAGAGTCAGGGAAGCCCGTGCTCCCCACGGAGGAGAGTCAGGGAAGCCCGTGCTCCCCACGGAGGAGAGGCAGGAAAGTCTGTGCTCCCCACCTGAGGAGAGTCAGGGGAAGCCCGTGCTCCCCACGGAGGAGAGTCAGGGAAGCCCGTGCTCCCCACGGAGGAGAGTCAGGGAAGTCCGTGCTCCCCATGGGAGGAGAATCAGGGACGTCACCAAGCGCTGAACTATCAGGTCGAGGTGAGGGTCGTAGTGATGGGGGATGGAATCCAAATGTCCCCTCGTCCTCACACCCCCGATGCCTGCAGCCCATCTTCATGTGAAACACTAGTGTCGTGTCGGCCCAGCCCTTGGCCAAGGACAAGTCTTCTCTTGCATGAGCCTCGTCATGAACATCAAGTAGAGATGTTTCCAGAGACGACAGGGAGACAGTCAGCAGTGCTTGCCGGGCCTGCGACGAGGCGGTGCCGCAGCCACGCGGGTGTTCTCTGTGGGTTCTCATGAACGCTCCTTGGACTTGACTTGGGTCCTCGCTTTGGGTGTCCTGTTAGGTCACTTAGGACCTCCCTGGGCCGCCTGTGATGGGACTTCACAGTGACAGGAGCCGGGCAGTTCCCAGTCAGGGCACATTCTCTGAGCCCTCCGGTTCTCGCCCTCCCTCTGCAGGCTCGACGTCCTTGAACTTGTCCACCCGACATGGTGCCCGCCCCCACCTTTCCCCTCCTCCCGCAGCTGTTTGCAGAGACGAAGGGACAGAGCAGGAAAATAAGAGGGGGCGTTTTGTTTCCTTTGGATGATGATCAGGAAAGCGAGTTCTTCTCAGAACCCGTCTCCTCCGGCCACCACCCGCGCCCGGAGTGATCTTCCGTTTTTGCTTCATGGACCTGAACTGGGTCACGTGGCGAAGCCTTAGCTGCAAGCGGTTTCTGGGGAAGTAAGTATACAGCTTTTCCAGACGCCACCGAAAAAAGGGATTAAGAAAGAGGAGGAGGGGCCGGGGGGAGGGAGGCAGCTGACGACGTGGGGCCACCCCGTCCTGCAGACGGCTCTCAGCCCTGCACAAGTGCAGGGCCCAGTCGTGGCCACACACTCGAGCCTCCAAGTAGGGCCAGTGCCCCGTCCCCCGCATGACCCCCCGGCTCAGGACCGCCTCTCGGGAACATGATGGGCCTTCTGCATGGAGAGTCCGAGGACAGCAGCTCACGTGCTCACACTCGCTCTCCAGCCACTGAGGAACAAGTTATCCTGCACATGAATGACCGTGGCCATCGTTACAGTTAGTGTAACCCATTACTAGACGTCCAGGGAGGAAGGGTGGACGCTGGTGGCCGTGGAGCACGCGGTCAGCCTTCACGCCCCACACGGCCTCGGTCAGCCTTTCCAGGCGGATTCAGGCGGCGCCATGTCAAGGGCTAATTTTGATGGTCCCGTCATTTTTTTCCAACATTTAGAAATTATTTTTCAAAAATATTTTTAAATCAATCCAAAATAAATCATTTTCTTAACATGTGGTAGGAGAGAAGAATCAGTATAGAAAGATGTTTAATGCCCACATGAAGTCAGTCACCTACAGATGAAAAGCCAAGATCTGTGGGGGGCGCCTGGGTGGCTCAGTCGGTTAAGCATCAGTCAGGTCTTTGATTTCAGCTCAGATCACGATCTCAGGGTTTGTGAGACAGAGCCCCATGTTGGGTTCTTTGCTGACAGTCTGCTTGGGAGTGTCTCCCTCCCTCTCCCTCCCCTGCTCTTTCTCTCTCAAAATATATCAATAAACATTAAAGAAAACCAAAGATCAGTGACCACGACAAACAGAGATCAGGAAAGCTATCCCAGAAAGCATTCTATCCGATTCTTGGCTCTGCAGCCCCAACCTGGACTCAGAGGTGACAGTAACTTCATGACACAATGACATGCTTTCAGCATTGCATTTCACTAACCTTCCATGGGATTAACTTGGCATAAAATTACCATGTGATTATATATATTTGCATATTATTTGCCAATTCAAAAAATATATATTTAAAAGAATGTTTAGATTTTCTACTTATCAGAATCCCAACACATGGGGATCACAAACTTTACCTTACACTTTTGAATTCTCCAAAGGCCATAGAGAGACGCCAGAACTCAATGATTCTGAGTAGAATATTCCTGGCTGCACACTTAAAAATAGAAGCCATTATCTTTTCTAACTTTTGCCAAATTGCAAATAAGTGAAGGAGTGAAGGATGCCGTGATGAGTCAGCGCTGAGTTGGCTGCTGGGGTAGCGTGGAGCCCAACAAGTGTCAACGACTCAGCGACTTCCCATTCAGCTGTCACCCTGACTCATGCCCTCCGGTGCCCTCCGGCTCTGGCACCGAGCCACTCCGGGCTGAGGTGCAGGCGGGCGGACCTGGCTCAGGTGAGCGGGCGCTGACATCGGGGCCCCCAGTGGGCTCCGAGGGTCTTCGACAGGAGCCGCAGATCCCACTGCTAAAGATCCTGGGTTGAGGGCACCTGGGTGGCTCAGTCGTCCAAGACTGTGACTCTTGGTTTGGCTCAGGTCTGGATCTCACAGTTCATTGGTTCGAGTCCCACGTGGGACTTCGTGCTGATGGAGAAAAGCCTGGGTGGGATCCTCTCCCTCTCTCTCTGCTCTTCCCCGACTCATGTCACCCCCCCCAAACAAATAAGTAGACATTAAAAAAAGAAAAAAGATACTCGGTTGAAAGGAACAAAACCCAGCCAGGTTCCAGCAGGCACGAACCACATCTCTGTGAGGTCCTGAAGGAGCCACCGTTTGGCGGCCCAGCACGTAGACAGGATTGCTTCACGCGCACCTGGCAACGGAAACTCTCAGTCCTGCACAGAACCCTGGGGCCACGCCAAGACGGAGCCCGGCGTTCACAGCCAGGAGCTCAGCTCCGTCTAAACTCCCCCCACAGCAAAATTCTGTGAATTATTCTGATATCAAGAAAGCCCTATGTCAAAAGATCAGATGCTTACAATGGTCAGTATTATTCAGAAAAAACAATATGACATTCAACGTTATTATTTCTCCCCACGTTCAGGTTCACGGCCACTCGGATTCCTCCCAAGTTCTTGATGGTGGGAAATCCTGACATGGCCATTGGGAATGAGACCATGAGAGATCCTGTGTCACATGGGCTTGCGGACAAGGGCAGGAGGCTGAGGACTGGCTGGCCCTTTCTCTCTGGACCCTGAATGGCCGTCCACCCCCCACGCAGGTGCTCTGTCCGTCCTGGGCCCGATCCAGGGTGACCCACAGGGCGGGCCCATCAGCACACTGGAAGAATCGAACGCCCAGCGCTGGACACATGGCCAGGCCAGGCCGTCAGCACAGCCCGCGGGGAGATGAGGTGCCCAGTCGTGGCCACCTTGCTGTCCACTTCCCCTCACCCCATCCATCCCTAAAACGTGAAGGACAAGGACCCTGAGCACAGGGCACGTGGCTGTCTCTGTGCAGAATGGAGGGCAGAACTCCCCTCCCCCAGAGCAGGGTGGAGGGGGCGTGGGGAGGCACCAGCGCTGGGTTCCCAGGCCTTGACGGGGAGCAGAAGCTGGGTTCATGCCCGTCTGCGAGCCACACTCCCTGGGGTGGCCAGGCGGCGACTGGTGCTGAACAAGATAGGCTGTAATCCAGCCCGTGCAGTCCCGGCACCCTGTCCCCACAGCTCCCTGTCCCCAGGCCAGCAGGGCACTGAGCGCTTACCGTCAGGACACTTCCGGGCGTTTCAGTGGTGGGAATGTGCGCAGGACAAGTAATGTGGGAAATACAGGCACGTGTAAAGACAGCGTGAGGACCAAGCTGTCACTCTCCGCCGCCCGGTGTCACCAGGGCTTGGTGAACTCAGCCGGGTGCCGCTGGCTAAGAGGACGAGCCGGGTCCAGGGCAAGCAGCCTCCATCATGGCCCCCCGCCGGCACCGATGTGTCGGAACAGCACACAGGCCCCATTACGACGGAAGTGCAGAGCCAAGGTCGCTGGTCCTCAGGGGTTCCTTCCGGGGACCATGTGTGGGGACCTTGCGTGGGGACCACGGAGCCATCTGAATGTGAGAGTCGGGTCAAGGGGAACCCACCCGCAGGAAACAAGGGGCGTCTCTGGGCAACGAAACCTCGGGGTCCTGTTGTTCCGGGACCGTCTCTCGGCGAGTGAACAGACCCCAACGCGCCGGCCGCCCCGGCCCACGGACTCCCCAGCACCGCCCCTGCCCCCGCCCACGCCGACAGACGTCCCGCGCCGCCCCCGCCCGCAGACGCCCCAGGCCGCTCCCCCACCCACCGCCCGTGGACGCGCCGGCCCCCCCCACACCCCGCCCAGGGACGCCCTGTCCGCTGCCCCCACCCACCGCCCACAGACGCCCCGGCACCGCCCCCGCCCCCGCCCCCGCCCACAGACGCCCCGGCTGCCCCCACCCACCGCCCACGGACGCGCCGGCGCCCCGCCCCCTGCACACGCGTGGGTGGTCCGCGTACCGGCTCTAACACAGGAGGACGTCCCCTGAGCCGCTCAGCGGCCGCCGCCCGGGAGCTGGGGTTGCAGGATAGTTGCCATAATGCAGGGAAACAGCGTCTTTGGAGGAAAAGTGTTCTTCGTTCTCAAAGCCGGAGTGAGAGGCAAGAATGACAGCATGGGGGCGCAGGAGGGACCCAGGGTCATGCACGTGCCTGGCCCGCTGGCCACGGCGCCCCCTCCAGCCGTCCTGGGGCTGCAGGCTGCGCGGCCGTAGCTGGAGGTGCCGCTGATGGACCCGGGACTGAGCCGGACGCGCCGAGCTCCGTGCACAGCCTGCCGTGTGCGCCGTGCAGCCGGTGTGCGCTCAGGCCATGCGTCACAGCGCCTCCCTTGGACGGGGACTCCGGGTTGGGAAGAAAACGATGGAGATGCAGTGCTGCGGCAGAGATGCTGAGACCGCGCACAGCCCCTGGGACTGTCCTCGGCCGAGTGACAGCGAACAGCTGGCCAGAATTTCTGAGTGCTCCGATGAAGCCGGTTCTCCCTCGTTCGCATTCGGTGACGAAATGGAATGAGACTCCTATTCCTTGGTGAGTTTCCTGCCCAGGAAGACAACGGAGTCTGTGCGTCCAGCCAGGGCCCTGGGGGGGGCAGGGGGAAGATCGCACTTGGAAACTAGGCTTCGGATCACGTGGTCTTTGCCAGCGTTCTCTTTACTTTCCGTGTATTTTGAGAACCTTTGTGAGACCCAACTCACAGGTTTGGGCTATTTATCTGTGGGGATTTCTGTCCTCACAACCTGTGAGTGGGGTCTAACTACACAGTGAGCCCACAAGGTGCTCAGAGAAGAAACGGGAAGCTTGGAAGCTTCCAGAAGCCAGGACTCCTCCAAGGGCACCTGGAAGGCCTCTCCGGCCCTGCTGCCCCTGGTTTGGGCACGGACTACCCTCCATCCGTGACAAGAAAAGACAGACCGTCACTGGTTGTCATCAGCAACTGAAGAATGCAGTTTACAGGGGCGCCTGGGGGGCTCGGCCCGTGAGCGCCCGACCTTACCCAGATCGTGATCTCGTGGTTGGTGCCTTCAAGCCCTGCGTCGGGCCCTCTGCTGTCAGCATGGAGCCTGGAGCTGCTTCAGATCCTCTGGCCCCCTTCCCGCCGCCCTTCCCCTGCTGCATTCTCCGCAAAGTAAATAAATATATAAAAAAAGAATGCAGTTGCACGATTCACGGCCTCCTGAAGCTGGAGCCCGGTCACGGGGTGCGGGTTCCTCCCCTGACCAGCCTCTGCCTCACGGACTCCGCTGTCCTCTCTGACGGGCAGGCCCTGCCTCCATCCCCGGAGCCACACATGGGGACCTGCCGCGTCGGTGTGCTGGCCTGTCCGCACTAAGGCCCGTGGAAGAAGAGGGCCTTAGAATGAAACTAAAATTCTAACCGCCTTTCAGAGAAGCACGAATAATCTGCTGCTTACGGACAACACCAGGGTTCTCAAACGGTTCAACCACAGTCCTCCGCAAGAACTGTAGTTTTACATCTCCACACGCACACACACGCACACACACGCACACCTGGACAAGTGCACAAAGACTTCTCTCCCCAATGATCTTTTCTGTTCTATTTTGCTCAAAGGAAACTGCTAATTGATCTCATACCCGCTGTGGGTCACAGCCCACACCTTGACAATAAAGCTCAGAGCGTCTCGCATACTTCTGAATGTGTCCCCATGTTCCACGTGGGAAGTTTCGTCCATTTAGTGGTCTCTGCACCGGGTGGGAACTTGACCTCCTGAAGCCGCGCGCTGTCTGGTATCAAGAAGCATGTTGTCCAGAGACACTGGGCTGTGTTTCTACTGCAGTTTCTGACCACCACTGGCTGAGTGAGTCTTTATGGAACTGAGCCCATGACTTGGCTTTTGACTAACTTAACCTAATGGAACAAATAGGTGTGATCAGTGAACTTCGTAAGGGACTTCCTTTGTTCAAGGAGCTCTCACCAACTGCAGAAAGACCCCACATCTACCCAGAAAATCTTGAGATTACGAACCCTTAGGTCTAGAAGAGATCACACTGCTTCTCCTCCCCGACTCTTGTCCTGTGGATTAAAGAGAAAACACATGTGGGTCAAATCGCTCGATGTAGCATCCGGAACACAGTAAGAGCATAATAATGAGAGCCGCGTTAAGGGACATGCTCCTGTGGGCAAGGCCAGGGCCACGCAGCGGAGCCCTGCGGGGAGTTCTGCGCTCCTGGCTGCCCACCATCCATGCCCACGTTCCCACCAGGAGGGCAGCCCCCACCCACAGAGGAGAGCCAGCAGGACCCGGGCCCTCTGACCCGATCCTGCGAGGTCACCGAGACCTCTGAGCTGAGAGAGGAGACGGGGGTCATGGCTCCGAAAACAAGTCCCCTGTGCTGAGCTCGTGCAAAAGTCAAACCTGCAACCCTAGCCTCGTTTAGCTCTACGCATGCATGAGGTCAGATTGGGGGGGAAAGGAAAAAAACGTAAGCTTTTTTAAACCTAAGCTCACACCCATGAAATGGCATCCCCAAGGGAAGTTAAAATAAGACTTTGAACTGAAAATTGCCTAAGAAAAGGCCATGCAAATCATATAAAAGGGTAAGATCCACTGGGGCCGCCTGCCTACTTCTCACCCCTGCATGTGGCTAGGAACATCTTCCATTTGTAAAATCCAAGGTCATCTTAGTCGCTGGTGAAGTGCTTGTGTGGAATTATTAATCGAAAATTTGAACAACCCTGCTCAAACAGAGCCCTGATCTCCGTGCCTCTGACAAGCAGGGGGTTCGGCCTCCTAAGGGCTCGGGGAGCAGGGGCTGGTTTTCCTCGTACACACTGAGCACCTGTCAGCTTTTCCAGCGAAGAACTTGCACTGGAAGCTTCCTAAACCCTTCTTTTGCCGCGGCCGTCGCCCTGCGATCCGGGAAGAGGCATTTTTAAACGTCTGTCAGTGTCTTTCGTGCCTTCCGGGTGCAGCAGAAGTAGTTTGTCCGCCAGGAGAGCTCGCTCTCCGCAGCGGCTCAAAGCCGGCGGGCCTCTGAGATGGCCCGCCGCCGCTCCCATCACTTTTGACTTCTTTCTCCCAAACTGCATCATGAAATGCTTCGATCTGAAAAACCGGGGCGGGGGGAGATTGTTCTTAAGGAAGGAAGCCTGGGATTTGGGTTCAGAATGTGCAGAATATCTTGCAACTCTGCCCTCTGCCCCGGACTGCGGTCTGGGCGACGTGCTTCTGCCCAGCACCGAGACGGCCCCGGCTGGGGGGGGGAGGGAGGGCCCAGAGGAGCCACGTCGTCTCTGGGCGCCTTCTGGAACACGCAGATGATGTTGCATTCTGTTTGCCTGCGTCTCCCAGCCAGGGGTGCGTCGTAAGGTGGTGTGTGCGGGTTCGGAGAGCTGTTGGGATGAGGGTCCCCGGGGTCAGGAGCCCTGGGCGTCCTCTTAGAGAAAACACAGAAGAAGACACACACACACACACACACACACACACGCGCGCACGCGCGCGCGCGCGCGCGCGGTCTGACTAAATCGAACACACTGAGGTCCTGTTGTTCGTCCAGACCCTCCCCGCGTACCCCGTCCCATGAGCCCATCACCCCTGAGGTGACCTGCACGGGCACAGAAGCTCAGGACCCCCCTTGCGTAGACAAACGATCTCCCGCCGCATTTTTCCCGTTTTACCAACAAGAGTCCGAAACCAGTGGAGCCGACGCAGATTTCCTGTCGAGGTCTGAGTCTTTCCATTCCTCTCCTCCTTCCTTCACTGTCGGGCAAACAGGACCCGCTGGGGGAGAGGCACATCGCTTTCTTTTCTTTTTTTTCATCATTTTCTTTTCAAAATTTCCTTTTTAGGCTTGAAATTACCTTGGTAGACAGAACACACAACATCCATTTGGAGCCTAGAAGTTTTTATGAAACTGTTCTAAGTTATTCCTTTAATAAAAAAAATTCTGTAAGTAGCTCAATAGAGTTAATAGTATTCAAGAAATTGAATAATGTATTAAGTAACTTTTCACAATATTGTGAAATCTCTTGATTCCCGTCTGCTTTGCATGGGCTCCACTTTAAATATAGCCTTTTTGAGAGAAAATAATCTTACTTTGGTTACGACGACGCTCACTTTGCAGCTAGGAGTCTTCGGTGAAAATACACAGTCCTTCCAGATAATAAATTAATTACTAGGTGGTCTGAAATCTTCTAAGTTTCGTGGAATCAGCCAGCAGCCTGATCCAAAAAAGGAGCTGAACTGAGGGGCTCCTGTGTGGAACCATCCTGGCAAAGGCTTGTTCGATGCTCAGCTTGCACAGGCGGGGAGGGGCGGGGAGGGGCCCGCCGGAACCGGAAGGGGGCCTGACACCACGCGCACTGGGCTCCGCCCACACCTTCTCGGGTCACAGGGTCTCAGCGCATGTACGAGGATGGGGTTGTACCACTCAGACACGAGTGTGGATTTCAACACACGTGCTCTCCAAGTGCTCCTTGGGAACGCCCCCGTGGGGCTCTGTGCCAAGAGGGGGCCACCCAGCTGGGCCGTGGGCGGCCCTTCAGGGACTCCCTGCAGGAACGCCCACTCGCACACACGGCCTGGCCACCACGGGGGTTCCACGGAGGCCAGGGGATGCCACGAGGGGCCAGCGAGCAGGACGATGAGGGCACAGGAGAAGAGGACGGGTGGGGGGCTCACATCCACAGGAGGACGTGTTTGAGAGCACCCCACAGGCTCAGCATCACCCCAGAACCAGCTTGCTTGTCAGCCCTCAAGCCTTTCACACTTCATCCCAGACCTAATATATGCATTTGTATCCAAACCCTGGACATGTGTGTCCACTGAAACTTGGCCTTTGCACACTTCCTGCGCAGCTCCAGGGACATGGGAAAGCGAAAGCCTAATGAAAAGGGAAGAGTGAGCGCCCTGTGGACCTGGACGGATGAGTGACAGTCCCCAATATTCCTGAAACACGTGGTCACCTTGACACGTCTTACGTAAGGGGTATTAATCCACACGAAGTTAGGTAGACGTCTCCTGCTCCAAAGTTAGATTGTGCGGGAGAAGCAGGACTCGGAGGGGGTGAGGCCAGCGTACAACTAGGACAGCGTCGTGGTGTTCAGAAACCCAGCAGTGTACGCGTGTGAGTGTGTGTGTGTGTGTGTGTGTGTGTGTGTGCGCGTGCGCGGGTGCACCAGACACAAAGGCAAAGAGGCTGTGCGTGATTCCGAAGTTTGAAGCAACTTCACCTGATGTGTAGATCAAGAAGGCTCAACAGAGCGATCTGATAGAATGTGCTAGAGACAGGGTGTGCATCTGTGCCCTCGGGCCCGAGTAGGGCAGGAGGCCCAGCCACGTCCTGGGGCCTGAGAGTTAACGAGAAGCTGGACTCCTTATAAGAGAGTAAATTTGAGGATGTTTGCATAAACCACAGCTCCCTGCTCGACTTTCTCTGGGAAACTTAACCTCCTCGGACTGGGGCACATAGATGGAGACAGAGAAGTATGGTCAGAAGAGGAGCGATCCCCGGAAGGACGCCCAGGGCTGAGCCCAGGCAGGTTGTGGGCTTGGACCCAGAAGTGCCCCTGGGCCGGTGAGCAGCCCGGAAGCAGACAGGCCGGCCCGAGGGACGAGAACGCCGTCACCACTGCCGTTCTGCATGGCCGTGGTTTGGGATAGGACAGGCGGTTCATTGGTTCATGCAAGTGCTGAAGCCCTTTTCGGGAGCTTGGCATAGACGAGTGGAAGAACAGACAATAAGTGACCGGCTGGGCGGCCATGGCTGTCCCCTGCCGCAGAGAAACGCTGCCGTGCCTGGGAGGAAAGTCTGTGCTCATTGGATGGTGTGTGCGCGCATGGATCCAAGGTGCTGTGCGTGTGCACGGATCTAAGGTGCTGTGCGTGCACGGATCCCAGGTGCTGTGCGTGCACGGATCCCAGGTGCTGTGCGTGCACTGATCCAAGGTGCTGTGCGTGCACAGATCCCAGGTGCTGTGCGTGCACGGATCCCAGGTGCTGTGCGTGCACGGATCCAAGGTGCTGTGCGTGCACAGATCCCAGGTGCTGTGTGTGCACGGATCCCAGGTGCTGTGCGTGCACGGATCTAAGGTGCTGTGAAGACGACACTCCTGATGACGGGGGTGGAGGACAGCCATCCTTGTGGCCCTCACCTGGGCTCTTGCTCCTGGTCTCCATTTGCACAGACGCCAGTTTGCAGCAGGGACGTCTGAGGACGGGTGAGGATGGCATGTGGTGCAGGGAAGGATAAACCGGCCTGGGGCAGCAGTGTCTGGGCAGGGACGGGGCCACTGGACCGGCCACGGCCTCGGAGGGAGTGGGGGCCTGCACCGGACCCCGTGTGGCCGTCAGAGCACATTCCTTGCCCTGGATTATGTGGGGCAGAGTACATGTCCCTGTAACTTGCAACAAGTCTTCTGACATGGAACGGAGTGACGCCCACGGCTCCTGGGTGGCCGCGGGGGTTCTGCACGAGGGAGTCCCCAGAAACCACCAGGAGGACGCACCGAGCCAGTGCTGGCAGCTGCCGCCCCGATAATTAGCTGCGTGTCCCTCCCGCACAACATGTGATGACAGTCACAGCGACCCAGGGGGACCCAGGGAGGGGCCTGCACGATGCTTAGATGAGACCCTGGAGGGGAAGGCGCCGGGGGGGCCACGGCCCCGACGCCGACATCAGATACAATAATCACCAAGAAAATACAATAATAGCCAAATTTCCGTCACTCGAATATTGCAAAAATGACCGAAATGTGACAGACGCACAGTGACAGATGCTGCAGAGAAATGGGGCCAAGAGCCCCGCTCCCCGCGGTGTTGCCCCAAAACATCCATTCATAAACAGCGCGGTATCGGCAAGCGCGTGAATCAGGTCTGCCCGCACCACATGCACCTGTGACAGGATTATGAACAGAGCCGATGTCATCGCTAAGAAGCCATCACTTACTCGGTGGCAGTTAAGAGCTCAGTGACACAGAAAATAAACTTGTTAGCCCAGCTGGGGTTCCCTTTGCGTTTGTACCTCAAAGGGTTGGGCGCGCCTTGCAGAGACTTTCACTGGAAGCCTCCGCGAGGAAGAGGCCAGAAGGTTCCGTTTCGCTCACGTCCTGCGCAGCCCAGCAGGCTGCCGGCCAGCGGCCACGCGAGTGGTCCCCGCGCGTGGTCTCCGCTCACTCCCCACGAAACCTCGTCTGCCTCTCGCCCCACACAGCTGCCAACCAGGCTGTGGCCTTCCAAGCCGTCAGGATCATCTAGCAAGTCCTTAACGAGGCCACACACTTAAAATAACTCCTGATCGTCTGCATTAACTCAGACGCCACCACAGGCATGCCCGGGCACTGTCACGTGAACAGGGTCCTCACCCGCTGAAGAGGGTGAACAGGATTCTGTCCATTCGGCCCCCTGCACCTGACTGTCTACACGAGGCCCTGGCGGACGGCTGTCCCCGCGGGGCCCCTGCAGCTGGCGGTCCGTATGGAGCAGGAGCACAGGACGTGTTTGTGACGGTGAACGGGCAAGGGAAGCTGGGGGCTGCGTAGGAGGCCCGTGGCCAGGTCCTGCGGGCGAAGGCTTGGATCCGGCGAGGGGCAGGTCTGTGCTCTACTTGGGATATTTTGGAGGCTGGGGCGGAATGCCGTGGCGAGGGGAGGCCCTGAGGCAGGGATCCAGCGTTTGGACGCTGTTGTGGGCAGAGGGGAGATAAAGGGCCAAAGAGAGGGCGGTGGTGGGCAGGACAGAGGAGCCCGGAAACAGGGCCGGCGAGGCTGACCACAGGGCATTGCTTTTTCCATCCTCACGTGTCTTCCCGTTAAAACAGTCGAAATGAAGACGTTCCGTTTCCCAGGAGCCCACGGCTTCGTTCACCTCTAGTTTCTCCCTGCCAGTGTACATTCTGTCTGCTCGGAGCGTCAATTACTACCTGAAGGTCACATCCCTTTTGAAAACCTGCGGTGTCCGTCCGCAGAAGCGGAGCAGGGACCGGCGTGGAGCGCCGGGTACAGGCTGCTCCGAGCGGGGCGGCGGGCCGGGGCTGCGGGTGGAGACCGGAGCAGGAGTGCCGGGGATGAGCCGTGTCGCACCTGCATGGGGACTGACGGCCTCCGACGCCAGCAGGCCAGGAAACCCCCGTCCCCCGCGGGTTTGCAGTGGGTTTTCATGGGCTTGTTGATAACACATCTGGATTCATCCGCCGGACTGTTCGGTAACCAAGAAACCCCGTAAGAAATTATGGAAAACCATCTTCGGTGTTCAGTTGCCGTTGACTTGAGAAGCAGGACCTTTAAAGAGACTAGAGTCCTCTGCCAGCGGCCTGGCAACCCAGGGTGAGCCGATCGGATGTGGTCTGTGCAGGCGTGGCCCCAAGTCGGGACTCCCCGCCTCCAGGAAAACCCTGGTGGCTGGAGGCTTCACTCCAATACGTCAGACTGTTTCGTGCCTTCTCCGTCCACAAACACTTGGGCCCCCAGATGTTCACTGTGTAGACTCCAGGTCAGTGCAAACCTAGCGAGTCCCTGGCCCGTTGCATCCGTGAAGGTCGGTGCTGGCCGGGACCTGCAACCTTAGGAATCAAACCATCTGCTGATGGAGGCCGGGCCCAAATCTGGAGGCCGACGTCCCTCCTTCCTGCGGGCTGTGGGGGAGGGCGGTCTGTGGGCCCACAGCTGAGTCAGGCCGAGGCCCGTTCCCAATACTGGGGGTCACTACCTACAATATGCAGGTACTTAACCTGACGGAAACCGAGGGCTCTCTGACCACCCGCCGATGGCCAGGCAAAGCTCTCCAGCCCCACTGTCCCAGGACAGCTCTGTGTGCAGGACTTCGGTGGTCAGTGGTCAGTGGCCAGTGGTCTGCGGGAGCTCCCCGTCCTTTCCGGAGTGTGCAGGCCCCACATTCCAGATCCACGCACGAGGTAATTCCACACACAGGGCGCAGCTCCGGCTCCACCGCACTTGGGGTCCCCCGTCGGAACGCTGCCTGAATTTCCACCGTGGGCGTTTTGTTTCTTATGTTCTTATTTTCTTACTTAACCTCAGGCCATCTCCGTTTTAACCAAACACCAGTAGGTGCGCCCCGGTGGCTCAGCTGGTTAAGAGTCTGACTCTTGATCTTGCTCAGGTCATCATCAGGTGGTCTGGGAGTCTGAGCCTCACATCCGGGCTGATAGAGCAGAGCCTACTTGGGATTCACTTTCCCTTTCTCTCTCTCTCTTTTTCTTTCTTTCTCTCCCTCTTCCTCAAAACAAATAAACTTAACAAAATACCAAGGCCTGCGTCCACGCCAAACCTCGGGCCCTGAATCTCTCTCCAGATGACTCCAGTGCCATTCTGGCTTAAGAACAGTAAGACATGAAGTCACTCCGTGTGGAATATAGACACTGTGTGGACCTCGGTGGCTGTCAGGAAGTTTATGCTGAATTAAGGTGACCGTTTTTAAATGCAGCCTTTACTTACGAGAAGAGTGTGCGATTTGAGAAGAGATTTTCATGGTAGAAAAGAGAGAAGGGAAGTTGTGGAGAGCAGGCCAAAGCAAGAGAGGTGTCCGAAGGATTGTCGGGGGCCCTGCGTGGGAAGACCCCGTTCCCCCACTTCCTATCTCACCGCGAGGTGGTCCCGGCTTGAACAGAGCCACCCCTCCTCTGGCCCCACCCAGGAGCCCGCCGCACCTCTAGGGTGGTTCCACTTCAGCCTCCCTCCAGCTCCTCTGTCACAAAACATGTATTAGGAAAAGTGTCACTGGGGGCGCCTGGGTGGCTCAGTCGATTAAGTGACTGACTTCAGCTCAGGTCATGGTCTCACGGTTCATGAGTTCGAGCCCTGCATAGGGCTCTGTGCTGACAGTTCGGAGCCTGGAGCTGCTTCAGATTCTGTGTCTCCCTCTCTCTCTGCCCCTTCCCTGCTCATGCTCTCTCTCTCTCTCAAAAATAAATAAACGTTAAAATTTTTTAAGGTGTCACTGGACAAACATTTTGTAATATGTCATCAATATTAAGATTGTCAGGTTTACCAAATAAAAAATAAAGTAAAATAAAGTAAACTAAAACAAAATGGTTAAATTCAACGTACAAAGTACAGAAAAGCAACAAAACTGTAGTCCCACACACCGCATGGGACATACCTCCCACTTATACTACCCAAGGACTCATTGTATATATAAAAAAACCAAAGGTACCTGGATGTCTTGAATTTTGTTTAGCAATTCTTATTTAAGTATATTTACATATTCATGTTTGAGTGCTTATACATATTCATGTGTTCACTGTATTCTATTTGTATTGTACTTATTTATTGGTTGTACCTATTATTTCTCACAAAATTCGAAGGGACACCTCTGAGGTCAGGAAGAGGGCTATTTGTGCCACATGGAATCGGATCTCATGATACTGGACTTATGTCAACCCACAGGATGTGCCACCCAGGGGTGAGCCCTCAGGGACCCGCTGGGCTGTAGGTGATGACGGTGGCTTTGCAATCACGCACCGGCAGAATGCCACCGGGACCGAGATGCAAACAGCAGAGGAAGTCCGGCGAC
>PISW01008434.1:0-73946 GCA_004023785.1 Mungos mungo
TATAAGACACCAAGTTTCACAGTAAAGTGTGGTCTCTTCCACCATTCATGTTGTCTGTGTTCTTTCTTATAGATATTTCGCCGACACCAACCCCCTACTCAGACCCTTAGACTCTGGTGCGTGGGCTGGTCCCCCGCACATGTTCCTCTCCGAGCACCTTTAAAGCCTGTGGCTCATTCATTTCATTCCATGGGCATCGGGACCTCACTTTGCTTGGCACAGTGGCACTGCCTGACACCTGTGTTTGGGTCACATGCTCAAAAATGCCACATGGCTTAATTCATCTTCATTCAAGTCTTGCCTAAAGTTTCCATTTGCCACCAGGTCTCCCTTACTACTCTACCCTCTCATTCCCGGCTCATCCTCCAATGCCAGCCTTCTCGCCCTCAGGGCACCTGTCATCCTATAGCACACTGAATATTCATTATTATTATCTGTGACAACCCCTCAGAATAATGTGACCCCTAAAATATAGCTGTGGAGAAAAACAGTATACAAAACTATATAATGATGGGGCACCTGGGTGGCTCAGTCGGTTAAGCGTCCGACTTCAGCTCAGATCGTGATCTCATAGTTTGTGGGTTCGAGTCCCGCGTTGGGATCTGTACTGACAGCTGGCTCAGAGCCTGGAGCCTGCTTCAGATTCTGTCTCCCTCTCTCTCTGACCCTCCCCTGCTTGCGCTGTCTCTCGCTGTCTCTCAATAAATAAATAAATAACATAAAAATTTAAAAACTATATAATGAGTAATAAATGATTAATACAGCTCCAAGAAAATACACATTGGAATGTCTCTCTGGGAAGCACTGATTTATGACACGGGAGCCGGGCAGCTGGGAAGGCCCGGCCGGCTCAGGGCTGCACACAGCCCGCTCCTTTAGTGTTGACTTCTCAGAGACCACCGGGTCTGATAAGACTCATTGATTATGCCTGGTCAACCATAATGTACATGCCTAAGCAAGCTCTGTTTTTCTCATGAGATCGCTCTCTGAACATTAGAACAATCTTGAAGCCTTGTATCAATGATGACTTCTCCAATAAATATGGGAATGCGAGGTTGCTGGGGGCAGGCTCTGAGCTGCCATCCCCTGCTCCCTTTCTCTTGCAGCTGAGTTGTTTGTGCTTCGTTCTTCTCCCGGGCGTCTAATATCTGTCTCAGTACAGGTGAGTTCTCCTCTCCCTTCCCCTTTCTCTTGCCCTCCGACATCTGTTTACTGAAGTAATGAATAAACGTTGCCTTGGGAGTGCCTGGCTGGCTCAGTCAGTAGTGTGTGTGGCTCTTGATCTTGGGATTGTGGGTTCAAGCCCCATGTTGGATGTAGAGATTATTTAAAAATAAAATCTTTTCAAAATTTTGCCTCACTTTCTTCAAATTCATTTTTAATATACTTTAGCGATTTTACTTAATGGTTCTTCCTTTTCCTCTTTCAGAACACCATTGGGCGGTGTAAGAATCTCACTTTGGCCAGAAACACGGACCAGCCTTGGATGAAGCTTCCCTCTTTCACGTCACACACACACACACACGGACGAGCATCCCCATCTGGCCTGCCATTTCCTCCTGATACTTTTCAGACAACCCAGCTTTGTTTTCCCCTGGCTGCTTGTCGGGGACCGCCATGTTTCTGTCTGTCTCAAGGCAAGGATATTCACTCTGCTGAGTGAGCCAGTAAACAAGATTTGCATCTGGAGGCTAGAGATTGCCAAAATAACCTTGGTGGCGTCTGTCCCGCTGAGACAGACGCAGAAGGGCCAGGGTACACTAAAGATCAAAACCATATTCAGTGTTAATTCTCCATCCCCCAAGATTGCTGAAGGCAATGTCGGGGCGCTTTTTGATATGCATTTGACTCTGTTTATCTGGTGTCTGACGTAGTCAGCTACCTTGTTCTCCCCGCCCTGAGAAGCCTATATAACGACAGCTTTTCTAATAAACGATCGCTCTTCGCCTGATCAGAAACCGTGAGTCCTTGTTTGTTGCGTCTTTCTCTGCACCTTTCTCTCTCCTTCGGGAGAAATACCCGCGTAGTTTCTCTGCCCAGCCGGCAGCCGGCCGGCCGCCGGTCGGGTCAGGGCGGGATGGAGGCATTGCGTTCCCCCCGACCGTAGGCACGCCCAGAGCTGGCATAGGCGCGCCGGGGCCTGGCGAGTCCCGTGCTGCTGCAGCCCGGAGTAATTTACGGATGGACGGCCGGACTTGCGACTTCCAGGTCCCGCGATTTAAGTCCCCCGCGGGGAACAACTATAGCAAGCGGTTTAGCGTTCCGCAGCCGCTCCGGGGGGCCGCGGGTTAGGGACCGGGCACGACGTTCTCGGGACCGGGCGTCGGGTTTTAGACAATTTGATATAGATGCCCGGACCGGGTTTTTGGGTTTAGACAGCTGCTCTTGCTTTTCTTTCTTTCTTTCTGAGTCAATTAATCACCACTAATAGCTCCTAGTAATTTGTACCGTTTACATTTTTTTTCCAGAGAGAATTTCAACTCTCCATGCAGACACTGTCACTGCAATTATTGGTGAATGATAATCACTTCTCAGCAAAGAGATGAGATCATGGTGTCCCAAACCTTTATCTCACATAAGATACCGCCTTTGCGCACTCACTCCAGACTCTAAAAGCTGCTGTTTTGGCGAGGAATGATGTTTGGTAAGTAGAACTTACTTTTAGATCAAGAGAGAGATTCTTAGAGAAAAATGATATTGCTAAGGAAACATTTTAAGAAATATTGTGTGTGAATATAATCTTATTTTCCTGGGGAGACAACATGGGCACAAACATACAGAAGGGATATTTTCTGAGGGTCCCGAAGAAGTAGAGACCCAACATTCCTGTCTGGAGGCTCTCTGATGTCTGTCCTCTGCCTTCTCGGGCATAGCCCTCTGAATTTCTGGGGCTCGGGAGCAGAAATCATCAGGTAATATTACAGCGTTTAAATCTACATGGGACACTGACATTTAGCTGGATGAAAGGTCCTTTGCTCTTCCCTGAATGTTAGCAGTTGCTTTGAGTCCATCGTGGTTTCTAAAGACATTACCCGGACTCAACCCCGTAAGCAATCGTAACCTGGTCTGTTCCAACCACAAAGATCCTGGCCAGGGGAGCTGTTGGTGAGGATTATCCTGCCACTTTCCCAGGATGTAAAATGTGCCCAATAGAGTTCCTAATTGTGCCTGTAAAAAGGCAGTTTGCTCAAAGAAATGGTGAGGTTTTATTTGTACATGAATGTCTATGTTTCTTAAAGGTCACGTGGGACCAGTATTCACAGAACGTTTGTGCCACACTGTTTACCCAAACATTGTTGTTCTTACCCCTGTTCAACTGAAATATCTAATTATTATTAAAATTCATTTTTATGGTTTATTATAAATAAATCTGTATTATAATATGATTCAAGAGTAACCCTCCTTTATTTTCTTTTTTAATTTATTTTTATTTATTTTTTTAACATTTATTTATTTTTGAGAGACAGAGAGAGACAGAGCATGAGTAGGGGAGGGGCAGAGAGAGAGGGAGACACAGAATCCTAAGCAGGCTCAGGGCTCTGAGCTGTCAGCATAGAGCCTGATGCTGGGCTCAAACTCATGGACCATGAGATCATGACCTGAGCCGAAGTCAGATGCTTAAGCAACTGAGCCACCCAGGTGCCCCAAATTAATTTATTTTTAATTTACATCCAAGCTAGTTAGCATGTAGTGCAACAATGATTTCAGGAGTAGATTCCTGAATGCCCCTTACCCATCCCCCCTCCACAGCCCCTCCAGTAACCCTGTTTGTTCTCCATATTTAAGAGTCTCATGTTTTGTCCCCCTCCCTGTTTTTATATTATTTTTGCTTCCCATCCCTTAGGTTCATTCGTTTCATATCTTAAAGTCTTCATATGAGTCAAGTCATATGGTGTCTGTCTTCCTCTGACTGGCTAATTTCGCTTAGCATGATACCCGCTAGTTCATCCACATCGTTGCAAATGGCATGATTTCATTCTTTTTGATAAGGGCAGCTCTCCTATCTCTTTCTCTTTGTATTTTGTTAATCAATGTCAAATGTATACTTTATTTAATTTTACCTATGATTTCCGAAAACTTTCAACTGGAGTTATAAACCTTCTACCTTTCTCCCAAGAAAGATTTGAACAAGTTTATATGCAAATGCACAAAATAAATGTTCTTTTCTTCCTCATTCTCCCTCTTCCCTAAGCTCATATGTTACTAGGTTTATCCTTCCAGAAATGCTTTGCTTCATTAGCATGTATTTTTCTTAATTAATCTGTACTTCACTAAGATTCAAGTGTTTCCTAGACTTTAATGTCAGTTACTAATGAATTTTAATTTGATAACGTATTATCTGTTCATCTAAATAACAAATATTAGTTGTTAAAGTTTATTTATTTTGAAAGAAAGAGAGAGAGAAAATGCATGTGCATGTGTGAGCCAGTGGAGGGGCAAAAAGAGAGAGAGAGAGAATCCCACGCAGGTTCCATGCTGGCAGCATGGAGCAGATGTGGGGCTTGAACTCACAAAGCACGAGACCATGACCTGAGCTGAAATCGAGAGTTGGCCGCGTTACTAATGAGCCACTCAGGCACCCCAGTAACAGATATAGTATTGCAGAACTAAAGTCCGTTCTTGTTTGATGTATCCGAATTTAATTCTCTGGAAGTACCTAACATTTAGAAGGTTATAAAAAATTGCTAATTAAATGTGGATAACAGAATTGAAATTTTTACCTAATAATATTTTATATACAGAAAGATCCTACTCCTATATCATTATACAAATTTTTAGACTGAGAAACCATAATTAATTCATTTTATATTTATCTAGGTGAGGTTATGTGAGATTATAATAATGTAAAGTGAAGTTGTGAATATGAATAAAATATTTGGCATGAGAGTATATTTCTGTATATAAATGGTATCTCCTTTTAAATTTATTATGCACTTGCATGATAATTTCTAAGAAAAAACATTAACAATTTTTAAAGTAAGAAATGCTTATTTATATAACTTTCAATGTTAGAAAATTATGATCATATATCTCATTGATTAAAGGGGGCACCTAGATGTTATTAATTGCCTCTCCTTTCCATTATTCTTTTTTTAATTAATTAATTAATTTTTTAAAATGGTTTTTTTTTTATAGTTTATTTTTGAGACCAAGAGAGACACAACATGAGTGGGAGAGGGGCAGAAAGAGAGAGGGAGACACAGAATCTGAAACAGGCTCCAGGCTCTGAGCTGGTAGCACAGAACCTGATGCGGATCTCGAACCCACAAACTGCAAGATCATGACCTGAGCCAAAGTTGGACGCTTAACCGACTGAGCCACCCAGGCGCCCCTCCTTTCCATTATTCTTAGATAAAATATTTTCTGTTATTTTGTGGTTCACCTTTATATATTAATTTTTTTATGCTTTTCATCTTATATAAATTATACATTTTTACATATTCCACTAAGTTTAAATTACTGGGTTTCTGTTATATGGATTGTTTACTACATATTTATCACAGCCATTATTTTCAAAAAATATATACATCCTATATGGTTTATCTGTTAGATTTAGATTTTTTACTTATAAACATGTTTTTAGTTTTAAAATATTAGGACATTTAGGGGCACCTGGGTGGCTCAGTTGGTTAAGCTTCCGACTTCAGCTCAGGTCATGATCTTGTGGTTCTTGAGTTCGAGCCCTAAGTCGGGCACTCTGCTGACAGCTCAGAGCCTGGAGCCCGTTTCCGATTCTGTGTCTCCTCTCTCTGCCCCTCCCTCGCTTCCTCGTGCACTCTCTCTTTTTCTCTCAAAAATAAATAAATATTTTTAAAATGAACGTTTAAAAAATGTATATATATGTTTATTATTTGTCTAAATAGCATGTAGTAGAAATGTGACTTTAGTTTTTCAAATAAGTGTGCAAATATCTTAACAATATGTTTTGAATAAGCTTTTCTTTCCCAACTGATTTTTATTATTTTAATTTTTATTAAAACAATTTTTAATGTTTACTTTTGAGAGACAGAGTGAGAGAGAGAGAAAGACAGAATGTGAGCAGAGAGAGAATCCCAAGCAGGCTCCCTGCTGCCAGCTCAGAGCCCGACATGAGGCTTGAACCCATGAAACCGTGATTTCATGACCTGAGCTGAAACCAAGAGTTGGATGCTTAACCGACTAAGCCACCCAGGTGCCCCCAGAACAATTTTTAATATTTAGCCACTATAATACAAAAAGAAAAAAGAAAAGAAAGGCCAAAACAACCCCAATATCCAGTAATTTTGTAAAAAATAAAAGTTGTTGCTGAGGCAGTATCTCCTTACTACACTGCATCTTTATTGCTGAGGCCCATGATTGGCAGTCCAGATGTTACTCCTAAACAACAGATGTGTTCTGCTTGCCTATAGCGTGTTCTCACTGGAAGCTTGTTTTTATGAAAATTTGAGAATATTGCAGAAACCAACGTGGGTTTGTTGATTCGGTAATACAAGTTAAAAATTGGTCAGAGCTCGGAAATACCGCCCCACTCTATTGGGTCTTGCATTTTTCACTTTACAACTCTACCTATGTGGCTGGCTTTGCTTTTTTCACTTTCCTCTCTTCATCATGAAGGCACTTAAATTGTTGGTGCTAGCTTAGGAAAAATACTAAGAAAAAGAGTAAGATCAATAGATTTCAATGAACTCATATTTGAAAGTGACAGGGTAAATATGCAAAATAAGAAAGCATGGTGCTGTAGACGATGCAAGGACAAAATTGGAGCAAACAACGAATTTAGTATTTGCCAGTTGTTACGACAAATCCTTTCCAGCTTTGACATAGACCTTTTCAAACATCTGCAACGTGGAGGAGGGTAACGGTGAGACCCAGGCGAGCCATCACACAGCCCCCGCAGAAACTGGCCAGGGCCACGCTCATTTCAGCTGCGAACCTGCCCCTTTTCCCTCCAGCAAAAATGCATGGGTCCTTGCATTGCCTTCTGGACCCATCCATCACGACGTGCGTCCTGGTCCTGCCACCTACGGGGTGCCAGTCCTTAATGAATACTGTCTCGATTTAGATGACATTCCACTCTGTCCCCCTTTTCTTTTATTCGGTTAAAATTTATACAGGGACGCCTGGGTGGCTCAGTCGGTTGAGCGTCTGGCTTCAGCTCAGGTCACGATCTTGCGGTTCGTGGGTTCAAGCCCACATAGGGCTCTCTGCTAACAGCTAGCTCAGAGCCTGGAGCCTGTCTTTGGATTTTGTGTCTCCCTCTCTCTCCGATCCTCCCCTGCTCACGCTCTCTCTCTGTCTCTCTCAAAAAATAAATCATTAAAAAATTTTTTAAAAATTACAAAAAGAGAAAGTTTAGATAGCAAAAAAGATCTTAATCCTTTCTCTTTATTTCCCCTTTTCAGCGTGTTGATTTGGTCTTCTATCATCCTCCGAATCTAAGGTTTTTTTTAAGTAGTGAGAAAAATGCATTTTAAAAACATGTTTGTTTTAATTTGTTACAACTACTACTTGATGCTGAAAATATCCTCCACTTTGTCATTGGGAATCCTTCCTGTCAACTCTTGGCATCCTGTTGACATAATCTCAGTAGTTGGGGTGGCTCTTTTGTTTTCTCCTCAATGGGGAGTTCAGAGGTAGTTTCTGTACCATCTCCTGCCGATGTGGATTCATTCATTTCTTCGGGAAGTTCTAATTATCTTTTAATCACGTGTTGTACACTGTATATGTATGTGCATACATTTATGAGCATATATTACAGAATCAAAATACTGATTTTTTACTTACAACATTATAAGTGCAGTAGTTTGTTGTTTTCATATGTGTTAATATAGAATATATGTTCAAGTTGTGGTGCTTAAAATGTAGGAATAACTCCTTTGGGTTAAACCTGAATTTGGCACACATTTAGGTCTATTTTTGTTTGTTTTTATGTTTGCTTTATATATTTTGTCACCATATATATTTAGAAAAATATGTAAAACAAAATTGTGACACCAAAGCCACAAACCAGGTATATTGCAAGCAGTCTGACTTCATACTCTGTCCTGTGCTCTTTCTCCACTGTCACCCACAGGTGCTCATTTAAAAAAATTTTTTGACTGTTTATTTTTGAGAGAGAGACAGACAGACTGTGAGCAAGGGAGGGGCACAGAGAGAGAGGGAGACACAGAATCGGAGCAGGTTCCAGGTTCTGAGCCGTCAGCACAGAGCCCGGTGTGGAGCTTGAACCCACGAGCCTTGGAGCCGTGAGATCATGACCTGAGCCGAAGTCGGCCCCTTAACTGACTGAGCCACCCAGGCAGGTGCTCATTTTTAGAATTTGTAAATGTCTTCTTATAGTTTGAAATTTTGGTCATATACACACAGATAAATGGAGTGTAGTTATATTCCCTTTATTAGGAAAATAAGCTGACGACACACAATATTTTGACACTTTCTATGTTTTAGGGGAAAAAAAGGATTTTTTCGTTTTTATTTACACTGCTTATATGTCCTGGAAACTCAGCGGGAGAGAGAACGTCACCTGTAACGCCTCGTGCCCCGTCGGGAACACGCATTATGATTCCTTCAGGCTTCAGGCTCCCGTCGGTTGACATTGGGTTGCTTTCAATCTTTTGATTACAAATAGTCCTGCCAAAAATTGCACATATGAAAGGCATCTCTAAATATTCATATCGAGTTGAGAAATTACATGACCAAAGACGTTTTCTTGGTGTATTCAGAGTAACAGGATTTTCTATTTTAGTCTCCAGATTCCTGTGATTCAAATCAAAACAGCTACCCGTATCCCTTTTAAATTGATGGGATGGTTTCCTCTAACTTAAAGTTGGGTATAGTTTTCTCACCCAGAGGAGTTGGGATTCTTGGAAACTCCGTGCTGCTTCAGCTTTATATCTTTGCCTCGCTCACTAGACACATGTTGAGACCCGCAGACCTGATTCTCATCCAGCTAGTCCTCGCTAACAACTCGGTTCTTTTTCACAAAGGAATTCCTCAGACACTGGCAGTGTTTGGGTTGAAACCTTCCCTGGATGGAGCTGGATGGAGCTGGATGTAAGCTTGTCTTCTACTCTCACCGAGGGGCCGGAGGGGTTTCCCTCGGCACCACCTGCCTGCTCAGTGGTTCCCAGGCCGCTAAGCTCAGCGCCAACACCTCCAAGTGGTTGGAGCTCAGGGTTACAGTCCCGAAGGGCATTGGCATCTGCTGTTTCCTCTGCTGGATCCTGCATCTCCTGTTGAATATCTTTATTGCTTTGCGTGTTACTGGCCCAAGAAAGAACAAAAACACGAGCGTGGAGGAAATTTACGAATACTGTAATTCGCCCATTCCACACAGATTTGTAGTTTTACTACATGCGGTCCTGTTCTCCCTCACTGATGTCACTTGTTTGGGGCTCATGGCCTGGGCCAGTGGCTCCGTGGTTCTCGTCCTGCTCAGGCACAAGCAGCGAGTCCAGCACCTTCACAGCCACAGCCTCTCCCCCAGACCTTCCCGCGAGGCCAGAGCCTCACGCACCGTCCTGGCCCTGGCGAGCACATTCATCTCCTTCTACGTCCTCTCTTCCATTTTGTCTTTGTGGGTCACACTTGCTGCGAACCCAAGCCACTGGCTGATGAACATGTGTGCCCTGGCGACTTCAGGCTTCCCGACCGTCAGCCCCTTGCTGCTCCTTTCAGTGACACCCGTGTCTCTCAGTTTTTCTCTGCTTCTAGGAAAGAAAAATAACTTTTCCAAGTATGGTGTCTAAAATGTAAGTTCCCCGTAGGACATCCTATCATTTATTTAATCACTTTTTTGTGTGTTTCTACGCTCGAGTTAAATCCCGGCTGATCTATTATCCCATAGGGACTCAGTATGGAATAACGGCGAAAATAAGCCTGGCCTCATACTGCTTGTAAGATTGCCAAACAATGAACACAGTGTAAGTAATAACTAGTGATGGCTTTCTAAAATTCTAGGGCCGCCTGGGGGGCTCAGCCGGCTCAGCGTCTGACTCTTGGTTTCAGCTCAGGTCATGGTCTCGCAGTTTCGTGAGTTTGAGCCCCACGTCAGACTCTGTGCTGGCCGTGGGGAACCTGCTTCAGATTCTCTCTCCCCTCACTCTCTGCCCCTCCCTTCCTCACTCTGTGTCTGTCACTCTCAAAATAAATAAACCTTAAAAAACTTAAAAAATAAGATTATATAATGCTATTGATTGGAGAGTATCAGACAATACTGATAATGACATGGGGATTTTTATGTTTAGTTCTGCTGACTCAAACTTTTAAGTGACATCCAGAAGACGCATTGCATTGTCAAAGCATATTGAGTGAAAAGCGTTTCAAGTGAGAAGAAAATGACTGGGAAATACCCCAAATTGGTACAACACAGGTGAACTTAAAAGAATTAAAAGAAGTTGACGCGGTTTAGCAAAGAGTGTGGTGAGGGAGGAAAGTAGGTGGTGCCTTCCGGCAGGGATTGGAGGTGGTGTCGCTGATTCCGGACTTTTCATAGGAAATATTTTGGGTCTCTGAGAGTTTCTGTCCACTGAAATAATCAAAACTGTGATAAAAAATAAAAATAATTTGGGGCGCCTGTTTGGCTCAGTTGGTTAACCTTCTGACGTCGGCTCAGGTCACAGTCTTGTGGTCTGTGAGTTTGAGCCCTGCGTCGGGCTCTGTGCTGACAGCTCAGAGCCTGGACCCTGCTTCGGATTCTGTGTCCCCCCTTTTCTCTGCCCCTTTTCCACTCACACGCTGTCTCTGTCTCTGTCTCTCTCTCAAAAACAAGCATGAAATTTTTTAAATAAATAAATAAAAATAATTTAATTAATTTAGTACACATTATAGTTTAGCACTCTTTTACCTTAGGTTATAATATTTTTTTACCTAAATAAATAAGTGGTAAAATAATGCATTTCCAATTTAGCAATATTTAGGGGTGAGAGCTAACAAAGAGTCTCTCCTTGACCGAACTTCAGTAGGCGCCTCAGAACCCTGTTCCCAACTAGACCTCAGTGTTTGGACTTCTGTGCCCGCCTTCGCGGCGCCCAGTTGTAGCAAACATCCTGTTGGTTTACGTGGAACCCACCTCTGCTCAACAGCTCCTTGAATATCTCGTCCAATTGCCCATCCGCCCGCAGGTGATACTGATCACATGGCCTGCTTTCGGCAAGCCTCCCCCTCACCTGTGACGTTCCCCCTTGGTACGTTTCCATCCACTGACTCCCACAGTCTGTTGGCTGTGAACCCCTAGTTGTTGATGCTGTATTTGGAACTGAGGCACTTTCTATACTGAGATCTCTTTCCCCCTTTACAATAGTTCCTTATTAATTCTGTGTATACTGCTTGAATCACTGTTTAGCTCTGGTTTTTCTGTACGTTTTTAATGTTTATTTATTTTTGAGAGAGACAGAGAGACAGAGAGGGTGTGGAGCATAGCAGAGAGAGAATCCAAAGCAGGCTGCAGCCTCTGAGGTGTCAGCACAGAGTCTGACGCTGGGCTCAAACTCACAAACCATGAGATTGTGACCTGAGCTGAAGTAAGATGCTCAACCAACTGAGCCACCCAGGTGCCCCTGGTTTTCATTAATAGATCTCGAAAATTATTATTTTTTATGCAATAAAATTAAATTTTAGAAAATTTTGTCAGTTGTCATTTCACCTTTATTTTACATCTTTACAGTCAGTTGACTTTTATGATCACTAACTTCATAAACATAATACTTGGTCATTAAAAAATATATGTGGCTAAATGTACAATTCTGCATTTCTATGATGACTATAACTAAAACTGTATTAAAATTAATTTTGTAATGTTTTATTTATCTTTTGAGAGAGAGAGAGAGAGACAGCATGAGCAGGGGAGGGTCAGAGAGAGAGGGAGACACAGAATCTGAAGATAGGCTCCAGGCTCTGAGCTGTCAGCACAGAGCCTGATACGGGGCTTGAACCCATGAACCATGAGATCATGACCTGAGCCAGAGCCAGACGGTTAACTGACTGAGCCATCCAGGTGCCCCTAAAATTAATTTTCTTTACTGTATTTTTGAAACTGTCTCATGTAAAATACACTTTAGTATATAGAAAAATGAAACCTGAACTTAAATTATCTAAATATAATTTTTTAAGTTTATATTGAGACACGAGGGGCGGGGGGGGGCGGGGGAGAGCACGGGAGAGGCAGAGAATTCCAACCAGGCTCCACGCTGTCAACACAGAGCCCTACGTGGGGTTCAGTCTCCCCAACCAAACAGTGAGCTCATGACCTGAGCTGAAATCAGGAGTCACACACTTAACCAACTGAGCCACCCAGGCGTTCCTGAAGAATCATTTTAGTCCAATATATTTAAGCAACAGTTTGTTATGAATGATAAATCATACATTTCTGGCCTCTAGTAAATGCAAGAGAATTATTGTGCCTCAAAAAAAGAACTGTTCTTTTTCTTCATTAGCCCATTCCTCTAATGGAAAATCTGCACACTCTCTTTAAGGAGTTTAAATGTGTTAATATTTTTCATGGACTCAGGTTTTATAAGCACCCACTGGCTTACCTTGAGTGGGGGGCTCTATTTCCTAGGAATATTGACTGATTTAAGTCAATCGACTGATTTTTCTGAATCATCGCGGGGCCACGCACCAGGCAAGTGGAGCTCACCCTGTAACCCACAGTCCGCTGGAATTTTTCGAGCGAGCCACTTCCCAGCTGTTTGCTCTGCCTTTCCTGTAGAAAACACAGTAAGGCCTCTGGGCTAGGCCTCTCCTTGACTCCTGCTTCTGCCTCCTAAACAAACCCCTGCGTTCTTTCTGTGACCTTTTGTGGAATGCCCTGCTTCTTATTTCCTGGGAAACAGTAACACTAAACCTTTCTCTCAGGGTCATTGACCTATCCATGTTGTCACGAAGTCGCCTTTATAAACGACGCCTTGGGCCCCGTCCTGGCTGTGTGATTCCGCCCCTCATGCCCCACTTCTCAGCACCCTCATCTTCTCTCTTTTATGTTGTGTCTAACACATTCTAACGTTATACATAATTCAGAATTTTTTTTCATATTTCTTTCCACCTTTCATGTATACTGTAGAGGGTAAGCTTCTTGATGGCTGGGGTCTTTGTCTTTTTTCAGATTTGTTCCATGTACTTAATACAGGGCCTGGAATCCAATAGGTAGGTGTTCGTTGAAGTTTTATTAGAGCTGTGAATAACATGGTATTACAGTACCCATGTTCATCTTTCTAAATGTTTTCATTCTCCCTCAGAGGAGATCATCAGAGTTTTCAAGATTGGAAAGAAATTACATTTTGGAGAGGCGCCTGGGTGGTTCAGTCAGTTGAGCGTCCGACTTCAGCTCAGGTCATGATCTCAGGCCCCGCGTGGGGCTCTGTGCTGACAGCTTAGAGCCTAGAGCCTGCTTCCGATTCTGTGTCTCCCTTCTCTCTGTCCCTCCCCCATGTGTGCTCCATCTCTCAATAATAAATAAACATTTAAAAAATGTTTTTTAAGAGAAATTACATTTTGGAGACTAAACCCTGTTGTATTCCCTGCCTCAGCCCGCTGTGTGCTCACCGTCATCCTCTCACACTTCAGCGTCTCCGTCTCAATCTGTGCTGACATCGTAACCACTTCCACCTGCCACAGATATGTCCCCCAGAACCACTTCTGAGGATATCTGTGAACTACAGAATTATAGTAATAGCTTTCAGTAATGTTAACAGTTCATGTTTCTTTTTTTTCTTCCTTTCCTTCCCTTTTTCTTACCTCCCTCCTTCCCTTTCTTCCCTTCTTCCTCCTCTTCCTCCCCTCACCCTCCCTCTCCTCTTCTTCCTTTACCATAAATAATCTCAACTCCCAGTTCAGACATTGTCCCTGTCATTGCAAGTGAAGTGAAAATTGATGTGGGAAACAAAGGCAAAAGAAAAAAATTAAATTTCCTTAATGTCTACAGCCCATTGACAAGTCCTTGAAACAGGCAGGGTGACCTTCCGCCAGGAACTCAGCTACCTCAGTGTTGACACTTTGCTAAAGTCAAAAGGCAATCTTAGGGCGCCTGGGTGGCTCAGTCAGTTAAGCATCTGACTTTGGCTCAGCTCATGATCTCACAGTTCATATGTTCGACCCCGCATTGGGCTCTGTGCTGAGGGCTCAGTGCTTGGAAAAAATAAACAAACATTACAAAAGGGGCACCTGGATGGTTCAGTCGGTTAAGAGTCTGACTTCGGCTCAGGTCATTATCTCACAGTCTGTGGGTTCGAGCCCCGTGTCGGGCTCTGTGCAAACAGCTCAGAGCCTGGAGCCTATTTCACATTCTGTGTCTCCCTCTCTCTCTGCCCCTCCCCCCCCCTCACTCTCTGTCTCTCAAAATAAAATAAAGACATTTAAAAAAATTGTTTTTGTAAATGCAATCTTAGCTTAAAATCATCCCAACCTCCAGGATCCTGTGAGGCTACTTTAAGCATATGGAAATTCCCTTTATCTCTACCCCCCAAGATGTAAGTTGGCAATCATAGGGCCCACTGATAACATCTGAAGGGTCTCAAGACTGAGATTTTACTACACAGTAATAATATAACGTTTCTAACAGCAGCTAGCCCCCTCAAGGCTCTGGAAACGTGTATATAATAAGTCATCTGTTACAATCCCAGTGCTGCTCTTTCTGCTCATGGGTCCTGTCCCTGTGCTTTAATAAAACCACCTTTTTGCAACAGAGACATCTCAAAAATCCTTTCTTGGCCGTCAACGCTAAACCCCAACATTCCACATCAGAAATCCTAGCAAAGAAATGAGATCATCCTGTTTCAAACGGCCACTTTTGCGTATTTACTGTCACCAGGATCATCACATCAGCCACTGTCCTGGCACATTAAGAAGCATTTATAATGGTCCTTTTCAGATGGGTGCATATTCCTAGAGGGAAATCAGTATTATCAGCCTTTGGGCTAAGAAGAATCATTTGAATTAAAGGGTGCTGCTCCCTAAGTTGGCTGCCATCAGCGCCCCCACCCGCAGATAAGCGCCTCCCTCCACCCAATCCTCCAGCTGCCTCCCCAGACGCAATCTGCAGATCTGACCCCTGACCCCTGACCCAGCCAAAACACCCAAAACCAACTTAAAACTTCCATCTGCAGGACTTAAAAACCAGCAAGGAAATACGAGTGCACTATGAGTGGACTAGAATTGACATTTTATGAGATGTGTCCACGTGGTTTTGTGACTTTGAAATATCCACCAGAACGTTTCCAAACATCTTTGACCTCCGCATACTACACTGGGCTGTTTATGAGGAGGGAAGCCCTGTCCCATCCTTGGATCCGCGAGGTACCATTTCCCAGTACTTCTCGCGGAACCACTAAGCCTGAACCCGCGACCAGCGGAGAGCGAGTCCGCGGGTCTCTGGAACCAATTGCTCTGGAAAACTACATTGTCCAGAAGCCTCTGCGCCGGACTTGGCGGCATTCTTAAAAGCGCGCGGAAGTCGTCTGGGCGGGACTTCCGGCGTCTTCCTCCCGGCGGACATTTTGTCCGTGCTTGGTGGGCCGCCCGGAGTAGAACCCCGGGAGCGTTGGTTTGGCCCGGGGTGACGGAAGCGGGAAGACGCGCGAGGAGACTGTGCCCGCTGCAGAGAGGCTCGGCGGTGGCAGCGCCCGCGAAGGCTTCGCTGCCAGCGCCACGCGACGGCTGTGCGCGGGTCCCTACCTGGGACCCCTCACGGCCCCGTGTGGTCCAGATTGTGATGGCGGCCGCGGTGATGGATCCGGCCTAGGTGAGTACTTTGTTCCCGGACCTTGATGCGTTTCGAGCCTCCACGCTCAGTCAGGAAGCCCCGAATGAAGGCTGTCCAGCCTCCAGTGTTCTGCCGTGGGGGCATCTGTGAGAGGAGCCCCCATTTCTAACAGCCGTCGAAGCGTTCCTGGCCGCGCGACCAGCACGCGCAGAGGCTTGGAGGGGCGGCCGAGCCACGAGGACCGGGGAGGCCGTGGTGCGCGTGTTGGCAGGGGGCGCAGAGGGCGAGCGGGAGCCCCGCGTGGGATGGCCGCGGGGCGAGCGCCTTCGGTGCCGCGCGGGCGCGGGACGCGCGCCGGCTCCGGGGGTGCGGCTTACACGCGGGCGCGGGACGCGCGCCGGCTCCGGGGGTGCGGCTTACACGCGGCGGGCGGGACGCGGTCTGGCCCCGGGGGTGCGGCTTACACGCGGCGGCGGGACGCGCCGGCTCCGGGGGTGCGGCTTACACGCGGCGGGCGGGACGCGCCGGCTCCGGGGGTGCGGCTTACACGCGGCGGCGGGACGCGGTCTGGCTCCGGGGGTGCGGCTTACACGCGGCGGGCGGGACGCGGTCTGGCCCCGGGGGTGCGGCTTACACGCGGCGGCGGCCTCACTCGCCGGGAGTGCTGTGGCGGCGGGAGAGCTGGCGGGTGGAGAAGGGGGATCAGCAGGGCTTCCCGCTGTGCCGGATGGCGGCTGCGAGTGCAAGTAGGGAGTGAGGGCCTGTCACGCTTCGTGTCCGAAAGAGTGGAGCGGAGAGCTGCTCCGAAGGAGTCGGGAGCCGCGTTCGGGACGTGGTCTCACAGGGGAGGGGGGCCCTGCGCATCCGGGGAGCGGACGGTGCTGGAGACCACGGAGGGATGAGGCCTCAGGGCGGGAGCCGGATGTGGAAGACGAACATTAAGAGTGTGTTTGTCGTGTGCGGTCTGTGGGGTGAGAGGCCGTGCGGCAGGGAGGGGGGATGGACACCCCTCATCCCCTCCACCAAGAAGCTTGCGGAAGAGGCCCGGCCGCTCTCGGCTGCAGGAGGGGAGCGCGCGGGCCTGGCCTGGGACGCAGGGGCAGGTGCGAGGCGCTCCAGATTTGCCCGTGTGTGGACCCCGCAGAGGTTCCGGGTGTGGAGCAGGGGCAGAGCCCCGCAGGCTGGGGGGCAGCTGTGGCCCCGCCCGGGGTGCTGGTGCCTCAGCACCCAGCTCCTCGGGTCAGGGGAGACCGTGGACGGCCTGCGGAGGCAGACTCCCCTTCCGAGGAGGGGGTGCCTGGTAGGCTGGTTTGGGGAAGGGACGCGGGCACACTCACCAGGCCTGCATAAGCCAGCATGCGAAGATTTAATGTATAGCTGTAAGTTTATACTGATGCTTAGGGATAGGTTGAAGTGCCCGCCTCTGTGTTTGATTATGATGGAAAGTTAAAAGTCACATTTTCTTAGAGGCTAAAAAATCAATCCCAAATTAAAAAACCTATCACTTCATTTGTACCGAAACCGTTGGAAAAAATGCCAATTCAGAGATCCTTGATAGGTATTAATGCGTCTGACATAAAGAGCAGCCCAGATAGGTGAGTGCCACTGTTGTCCCTCCCTGCTTTACGGGTGAGGACACTGCAGCCCCGGTCTTTGTTGATGGTCCCACAGCTGGAAGGAGGCAGCGCTAAGGTCTTGGTGTCTGAGATGAGACATTCAGAAATCATCGGTGCCAAAGGGCAGGGCAGTGGTTACGGGAGTAGTTGGGTCCGTGGTACCCCCCTGCGGTAACCTGCCATCCCCAGCCCCCTCTTCCCTCTGCCTGCCAGGCTGCTTTGATGGTAGAAGCACTTCGGATCTCTGTGTAGGTGAGTCCTCTGTCCTCATTCAACACACCCCACTTGGCCATGGTCTTGACAACCCAGGGTGGCAAACGGTGGTGTCTTAGGAATCTTCACCTCCGTTAAACTTGCCTTTGGATGTGGGGATGCTGGTGTCACTAATGGTCTTGCCTTGAATTTGAGGCAGTGGCATGAAGTGTGGAGCAGTGTCCCCGGAATAGGAACAAGCATGTGCAAAAACCTCACTGGAGGCTGAACTGGGAGTATTCAGGGAGCCTCGGGTCTCCTCTGTGTCTGGTGTGGCCAGAGCAGGGAACAGAATTCATCTCTGGATTGGCAGCCTGGGGAGCTGGGCTTCTGGGTGTTTTGTCAACTGACTGAGCCACCCAGGCGCCCGTGTTTTCTGTTTTTCTTTAAGTAGGCCCAACCAGATTTTTCAGTGTGGATGGTGAGAGAAAGGAGGGGGTCAGGAATAACTTCACGGCTCTCCCAGTTTTTGGCCTGAGCAGGTATAAGGATGGAAAAGTCCTCAGTTGAGATGGTGAAGTCGGTGGGAGTAACTTCCAGAAGTAACATCAAGAGTGGGGCTTTGAGCATGTTGAGTCGTAGTGACTGAAGACAGCTGAGTGGAGGTTTCAGGTAGGCAGCTGGACACACGAGTTTGGATTTCACAGGAGGGACCCAAGTGTACAGAGTGGCGGCCAGCGTGTGGATTAGAGTAGAGCTGCGTGTCGGATTTATAGAGAGAGCCTTTTTACCAAGGTGGCAGTGCCATTAAGGGCCTGGGGCGGGGTGCACATGGCAGAGTGGGAGTAGGAGTCACTTAAGAGACCGGAAAAGGGAGTTTAATGTCCATGGGGGGGGGGTAAAGTCTGGCAGGTGGGGAAGCCTTCTAGAGAGAGTGGACGTGAGATGGGTGCTGGGGCCTCGCAGTGATAGAGATGAGATGAACGTGAGGCCGAAGCAGGTGCCTTTCCCTTTCTGTGTGCTTCCCGCGCTCTCATGGTGACCTTTAGTGGGGCCTACGGAGTTCGGCCAAGCTGGTAGATTAGCTGAGGGCCAGATTGGGCCAGCTGGGGAGTGACTGTGCTTCGGGGAGAAGGCCAGAGGTGCGGGCTCGGAATGAGAATTTAGTGTTAAGCGTTCAGCCTGAGTGATGAGGATGTAGCGTCCTTAGTATGTAACAGCAAAGGGGGGGAAGGGGCTGGGATTATCTGATGTCTGCATGTGGTTCCGGATTGCTGAAATTGAATCCAGGAATAGGGCCAGGAAGGGAGGATTTAAAAGCTGGGTTTAGAGATACGGCAGTGAGGACCATCGACTGGAGCTAGATGTAATCTTGGCTGCCTTAACCAAGAACTCTGTGAACGCTGCATGCAGCTTTGCCGTGGGAGGTACCTGTGTTGTGCGTATTTATAGGTATAAGGGAGGGTGTGGTCCAAAGAGTGATGTGTACTGGAGATGGAACCTGAATTCATAGCCTGGGTGGTTTGGAGGAGAATTCCAGATTTGTATATGAGGCATGATCTCCAGACCAGGGGAACCAGCTGGCAGAAGTGTTTGTCCAGCCACCACCTGTTCTGGGCTGGACAAAATGACTAATAGGAGATGGGGAAAGAGGAAGCAGGCTCCAGCCACGTCACACAAGGGGCTTGAACACCTGGTATCTTGTCTGAGTTGGGGCCTGAGGGGCACAGTGAAGGTGTGGCGGACAGACTAGGAGTCGTGCTCCAGACTAGGAACTGCTGCCTCCTTGTTCAGTTACTGACATCATGCAGGGTCAGGTGACTTTTACGGATGTGCTTGTGCATTTCTCTTGGGAGGAGTGGGGGCTACTTAATAAGGCCCAGAGACTTGTGTCACGACGCAGTGTTTTCTGTGCTTTGCACTTACGGTCCTCCTGGGTAAGGCCCCACATACCCAGTTTTCTGGGCTGTGCTCTACTCTTTCTTCCCCTCAGCGGTTCCCTGTTTCTTCCCAAAGCTGCCATGGGCACTGCCGGTTTCCTTCAGTAACACAGGTTTTCTGGGTGCCAGGGTTCAGCGGTGTGAACTGCCCCCTTCAGTCCCTGTGGTCACCCTGCTTGCCCTTTTCCTGGCTGCATTTGCGATACCTCTGTGCTCCAGGTTCTACCCCTTTCTAGACTTGGCGTTTCCTTGAGCCTACCTGTGTCATGAATTGCCATCGTGGCCACTGCTTGTGGGGCCCATGGTGCTGATCCTGCATGACATTTCTGGTGTTCATTTTTTAATACTTAATTGTCTTTTAACCTCTTGTGGGTGGGCTGCTCTGGGCCACTGCTTTCCTACTTGCCCTGTCTTTCGTCTATGACTTGTTTTTTCCAGATCTTTTGTCGTTGCTGAACTTAGCAGGGGAAAGAACTCTGAGTCCCTGATTGAGAAGTCAGGACTCTAGCCATGGCAGGAGGGACGTGGACGGGCCCTGGTGAGTGGGGTCGTGGGGAGGGAGCTTCACGCTGGCTTCAAATAGCACCAGAAACCACTCCTCTTTGGTGCCCAGGGTACAGACCAAACCTTTTCTATCTTTATCTTCTCGTTCTGGACACTTTATATACTTACCGTTTCTGTTCTGACCTCCAGCCCAGTGCTGTCCACGCCCAGTCACCAGTGCGCTCCCGTGTTGGACAGTGCTCACGTGTCGTGAGACATGCGTGCGTTCTTAAGTTGTTCTTGAGCGCCAGTCGCTCATTTTAAGTCAGATACTCCTGGGCCTAGACGTGCGTTTCTGTATAGTGCTCACTAATAGCTAAGGCCCTTCTAAAAGTCATTTGCAGAGGAGTAAATTGGATGGCCTCCTTGCTGGTTCTCCCTGACCTGCACCCCGTCCTTGGGCCTTCGTCCCTTGTGAGGCTTCCGCACTCTGTGAGCCTTTGAGGCCCAGTATTGCACACAGCAGCTTTTCCTTCAACCTGACCCCACATTTGCTGTCCTACCAACACCCCCACGGACTAAGTATGAGACATGTCCGTGATGGGGTTGCCCCTTCCCCAAAGGCCCCATTCACTTAAACAGCATTTTTCTGCCTGCAGGCTACTGGTGTGCAGCGGAAGAGGAAGAGGTGCCTTCCAAGCAGACCGTTTCTGTCGGAGCCCACGATAGTATTTCCAAGGCGGGTTCGTCAACCCAGATGGCGTACCCTTGTGACATTTGTGGCCCCGTCCTGAAAGGCCTCTTACACCCAGATGAACACCAGGAAGCTCGCCAAGGACTGAAGCCTTACACGTGTGGGGCATGTGGGAGACAGTTCTTACTCAGTGCGAGCTTTCACCAGCACCGGAAGCAGTACGGTGTAGAGAAACCCGTAAGGAGAGACAAAGGCAAGACCTCATCTGTGAAGAGCTGTAGGGTTTGTGAAGAACCCGACCTGTCAGAAAAGCCCTTTCCACGTGAGGAGGAGCAGAGCCTCCAGGCCAGTTTGGGCAGTCTCCAGCGGCAGGCCCCCCACAGCAAGAAGACGACGAAGAGGACTGGGAGCGGGGAGGCCTCTCGCAGCGGACGGACGCAGTACAAGTGCAGCGAATGTGGGAAGGCCTTCAACCGCAAAGACACGCTCGTCCAGCACCAGAGAATCCACACCGGGGAAAGGCCGTACGAGTGCGGCGAATGCGCGAAGGCCTTCAGCCGCAAAGCCACACTGATCCAGCACCGGAGAATCCACACCGGAGAAAGGCCCTTCGAGTGCAGAGAATGTGGGAAAGCCTTCAGCCGCAAAGACAACCTGACTCAGCACAGAAGAATTCACACTGGAGAAATGCCTTACAAGTGCAGTGAGTGTGGAAAGTACTTTAGCCATCACTCCAACCTCATTGTACACCAGAGGGTTCACAACGGAGCGAGGCCTTATAAGTGCAGCAACTGTGGGAAAGTCTTCAGACACAAATCCACGCTTGTTCAGCATGAGAGTATCCATACTGGAGAAAATCCTTACGTTTGCAGTGATTGTGGGAAATCTTTTGGCCACAAGTACACCCTCATTAAACACCAGAGAATTCACACTGAGGCAAGGCCTTTTGAGTGCACTGACTGCGGGAAGTTCTTTAGTCGAAGCTCTGACTTTATTGCACACCAGAGAGTTCACACGGGGGAAAGGCCATTTGTGTGCAGCAAATGTGGGAAAGATTTCATCAGAACATCCCACCTTGTTAGGCACCAAAAAGTTCACACTGGAGAAAGGCCTTACGAGTGCAACGAATGTGGGAAAGCCTATAGTTTAAGCTCCCACCTCATTCGGCACCAGAAGGTCCACACTGCAGGACGGCTTTAGGAGAGCTTTCAATGCAACAGGACTCCTAAGGAGCGAGGCTTTGTTTACCCTTGGAGAGGAAGGTACCGGTCAGATGTGAGCACTGGGGAGAGACCTTAATGCCGGGTCCAGGGAAGCTCTGGTGGCTAGTGGTGCACTTGCAGACCTGCTCAGGTTCCTTGCCAGATTCGTCACCCAAAGCCTGTGGCTGAACCCATCTCAGCTCTACCAGCTCAGTTACCGTGTGTCTCAGGGAAGGTAGAACTCTGTCATCTCCAGTCCCTGGAGGGAATTATGAGAATCCTGAATTAAATGGGCTTTCTCATTCCCTCCCCACTGACTGGTAAAGGTGTGGCCCTCACCCGTCTTTAGCCAAGAGGACCTGAGCTGTGTGCTGGGTTCTGAGGGCTTTCAGAAAACGTTTATTTTCTTCAGGGACATTGTTGGTCTCATGTGGTACGTGTGGCACGTTTTCCAGCCTGCAAGTCAGCCAGCCTGGGGAACTGCTTGTCTTGTGTTGCTGTGGTCTCTGTGATAATAAAGACATCATTTAAGCCATCATTAATCTTGGTTCTTTTTACTGTGTGGGTTGATTTGCAAACAATTAGGCTCCGCCGCAGCCTGAAGAGGTAAAGGGTGCTTGTGGGGGCCTCCTGCTTCGGGGCCTCAAATGGGAGAGCAGGCTGCCTGAGGTCCGCTCTCAGGCCAGTTCTGGTGGCGCTGACAAAAGCTGCTTTGGTGAGAGCTCGGCGGTTTGTGGGCCTGGTTTTGTCTGGATTTCAGCATGATTTGAGGGTCCAGACATCACCCTGAGGGCGGTGTTGAGGAAGGTGGCGGCAGCCTTCTCTGTGTTTGGAGCAGCGTGGACCGGTGTCTTATTTCCAGCATAGGTGCCACGTTTCCCAGCACTGTCGAGGGGAAGCTGTTTCTCAGGACCTGCCAAGTGCCAGGTGCTCCGAAGGCCAGAGTCTGGTGCCCAAGTCTCTGGCTGCAAGATCTACCATCCCAGGAAGGAAACAAAAATAAATTTCCCCCTGGGTGTGAATAATTGGAATTGGGGAGACTGCAGCAAATGAGCGTGGATGTGCCCATTTTAAAAACCCCCACAGACATTGCAGTCACTATGGCTGTCTAAGAGCGGGGTGCCTGGAAATTCTTAGCATCTCCAGGGCCGTGGCACTCTCTGACCAAGATCAGTGGCAGAGCAAAGAATGTAATGTTTATCTTGATTCTTGTACCTCCCTGAGTGTAGATTGTATGACCGTCCAGAGCTTCTGGTGACTCCTTGCAAACAGCCTTCATTGCTTGCCAGTCTTTCTTAGTGTTGAGGAAGAGGTTCTCCTCGCAGGGCATTTGGAGAGGGTGAAGTCACTGTATTGATGCTCAATCTGGTTTTCCTTAGAAGTGCAAGACCCGGATGTTGCAGTGGAATCATTTTTATAGTTTCATTGAGGGGTAGTCAACATGCAACATTCTGCACGTGCCTAAAGTGTACCGTTTGGTAAGCCTTAGTGTATGTATCGACCTAAGAATCGCCCAGCCATGTTATTGGACATACCTTCCCCCCGCCCAAGTTACCTCATGCCCCTTTCTAATACTTCCCGTCTCTTCCCTAGGCAACCATTGATTTACTTCCAGTATGGATAAATGTGTCTTTTCTAGAATCTTCTTGGGGCACCTGGGTGGCTCAGCTGATTGAGCATCCGACTTCGGCTCAGGTCATGATGTCACAGTTCATGGGGCCCTGCATCAAGCTCTGTGCTGGCAGCTCAGAGCCTGGAGCCTGCTTCCGATTCTGTGTGTCCCTGTCTCTCTTCCTCTCCCCTGTTCGTATTCTGTCTCTCAAAAATAATGTTAAAAAATTGTTTTAGAATCTTCTTTATAGTGGAAGCTTAGAAGTTTATTATCATCTGCTGTCTCATGCAGCCTTATTTTGGGAATCACTCCTGTTGTGTGTATAAATAGCTCGTTCTCTTCATTGCTGAGTAATGCTCTGATGGATACACACCAGTTTATCCCTTTATCTTAATTGCCTTTTGTTTTCCCCCAAATTCTAAGTATTCAAAACAAAGCTGCTGCAAATATTAATACAAAGATTATATATGGACATTTTGTACTGAAGAAATTTCTAAACGAAGTGTTGTAAGTGTGGCCTTGTCTCTTCTTACTGTTGATGGTAAAACGTGATAGGGAAGGATAAATGTAGGGAACCATTAAACAGAAAAGACCCAAGACTTGATGATTTGGAAAATTCTCATCCTATCTTAGTTCCAAAAGACATTGAAAGGAAGTGATTCATGGTCAGAAAAGCATGTTCCGGAGAACTAGCCATAGGTGTGGCTGTACAACCTTTTGTAAGATCTCAGCTAGATCCGAAGAGCAGAGTATTCGGGCACATGAAATTTCTTTGGAGAGATTGTGACTAAGCAGGTCCCTCTGCAACCAGGGAGCACCTAGAAGCTTGAAGGCATCGCGTGGCCAGCTCAGCAAGTCAAAAGTAGGTGTGGGATCGTTCAGGAGGAAAATCCGTGGACCAACTCTTGTCTAATGGAGTGAGCCTCTGATATACAGAAGGGCCACAGAGCTCCTGAGAAGTTCACTCTAGTAGAGAGAACGTTGGATCTTAAAGGCACAGAGTATGAAATCAGGACCTCCAATAGTCTACGCACATGAAACTGACTAAGCAAATGACTAAGCTGCAAACCTTTGTTACCTGTCATGGAAAAGGAGGAAAAGGGTCAATGTCTTTGGACTTTGTTTCTGGCTGTTCAACAAGTCTTAAAAGAATTCTTCCAGAAATTCTGGAGTAGCCCCTGGGACACTGCTTCCCAGGAGGGAAACGAATGGAGCCCTATGATTTCCCTCTCTTACAGCATGGAGACAAAAATCAGGGTAGAAGACTGATGTGACTGGAATTTAGTTGTAAAAGGGTAGGGAGCTAAAGATGGGGGCCGGGGGGCAGGTACAGGGAAAGAGGAGAGGCAAAGAACTGAGGAAAGATCCACTGAAAGTGTTGACCGTGTCCAGATCTGAGTGTGAGTAAACTACCTGAGGTTTAGGGAAGTACCACTGGAAGGCAGTATACCGGACAATTTCTGCAGCTCCTGTAGAGCTGGGGACCCTTTATATCCTCGTCTGCCAGCGTGGAGACATGTGTTATACAGTGTACAGAACAACAGGTAGGATCCTCAGGAATAGATCACCTAGCTAGTGGGACTTAGTTAAACACAGACTAAGTTTTGCTCTGGGCTCACACTGAGAAGAATTAAAAGCAAACATTCAAAGAAAAAACTGCCATCAAGTACCTTTAGCGAAAGCCATGACCAAATCTGGCGCTATTTAAAGGGACACTTTAGGGCACCTGGGTGGCTCAGTGGGTTGAGCGGCTGACTTCGGCTCAGGTCATGATCTTGCAGTTTGTGGGTTCGAGCCCCTCATCAGGCTCTGTGCTGACAGCTCAGAGACTGGAGCCAGCTTCTGATTCTGTGTCTCTCTCTACTCCTCCCCCACTCCTGCTCTGTCACTCTCAAAATTAAAAATAAATAGTAAAAAAAATTTTTTTAATAAAAAAAATAAAGGGACACTTTAAGTGCAAATGCAACACTTACAATGTAATGTTTATCTTGTCTGGCACCCAATAAATTTACCATGCGCACAAAGGAGCAGGAATGTAAGACATATAGCATATTAACATAAAAAAAAAAAGAAGCAAGCACCAAAAGTGACTGAAAAGATAAAACTAGACAGATATGTTAAAGGCCTTTTATAAATATCCTGCCTTTGTTCTTGGAAGGATGGAAAAACCAAGAACTTGACTGAAAGAGAAATAAATGCAAAAACATATCAAAATGTGGAACTTATGGGGAATATAATATCTAACAAAAAATACACTGCATGGTATGAAAATCAGATGAGATATTGAAGAAGGAAAGATCAGTGCGTTTAAAGATGTAGTTCTTATGCAAAATAAACCACATAGAAAGGAAAAAAATGAACGAACAACAGAAATGGTGACCTGTAGGAAAATATCAAGTGGTCCGATATACCTGTAGTTGGTACAGGAGAAGCGAGAGCATACCAGGGAGGAAGGGAGGGAAGGTAGGAAGGAAAGAAGGAAAGGAAAGGAAGGAGGGGGTTGAAGAAGAGAGAAGGAGAAGAGGGGAGGGGAAGGAAAAAAGATTCTGAGTCATGCTTCTACAAAACTAAAAAACAGACTGGTTTTTATTCCAGTTCCATACTGTTTTAATTACTACCACTTTGTTGTATAACTTGAAATCTGGACTTGTAATGCCTCCAGTTTTGTTTTTCAAGATTACTTTGGCTATTCAAGGTCTTTTGTGGTTCCATGCAAATTTTAGGATTGTTTGTCCTAGGTCTTTGAAAAATGCTATTGGTATTTTGATAGTAGTAGTTTGATTCCAGTAAATGTGTAGATTGCTTTGGGTAGTATAGACATTTTAAACATTTGTTCTTCTAATCCACGAGCATGGAATGTCTTTACATTTCTTTTCATCATCTTGAATTTCTTTATTTTTATTTTTATTTTTTAAATGTTTATTTTTGAGAGAGAAAGAGACAAGGAGCCTGAGTCGGGGAAGGAACAGAGTAAGAAGCAGACACAGATCCAAAG
Organism: Mungos mungo; assembly: GCA_004023785.1. Lineage (NCBI taxonomy): Eukaryota > Metazoa > Chordata > Mammalia > Carnivora > Herpestidae > Mungos > Mungos mungo. The sequence continues at coordinate 26,411 of PISW01008434.1, forward strand.
CAGGCTCCAGGCTCCGAGCTGTCAGCATAGAGCCTGATGCGGGGCTTGAACTCAGGAACTGCAAGATCATGACCTGAGCTGAAATCAGACGCTTAATCAACTGAGCCACCCAGGCACCTCAGAATTTCTTTCATCAGTGTTTTATAGTTTCCAGAGTACATGTCTTCCACCTGTTTGGTTAGGTTTATTCCTAGATACATTATTGGTTTTGATGGGATTGTTTTCTTAATTTCACTTTTTGCTGTTTTATTATTAGTGTATAGGAATGCAACAGATTGCTGTACCTTGATTTTGTATCCTGTGACTTTACTGAATTCATTTTTCAGCTCTAGAAGTTTTTTGGTGGAGTCTTTAAGGTTTTCTATATATAGTATGATGTCATCTGCAAATAGTGAAAGTTTTACTTCTTCCTTACCAATTCAGATGTCTTTTATTTCAATTTGTTGTCTCCTTGCTGTGCCTAGGACTCCTTGGACTATGTTGAATAAAAGTGGTGAAAGTGGACATCCCAGTCTTGTTCCTGACTTTAGGGGAAAAGCACTCAGATTTTCACCATTGAGTATAAAGTTGGCCGTGGGTTTTTCATAGGAGGCCTTTATTATGTTGACATGTGTTCCCTGTAGATGTATTTTACAGAGGGCTCTTTTTTTTATTTTTTACCATGAATGGATGTTGTAGTTTCTCAGATACTTTTTCTGCATTTATTGAAATGATCACATGGTTTTTATCCTTCCTTGTACTGATGTGACATATCATGGTGATTGTTTTGTAAATATTGAACCACCCTTGTTTCCCAGGAATAAATCTGACTTGATCATGGTGTGTGATTTTTAAAAATACATTGTAGGATATGGTTTGCTAATACTTTGTTGAGGATTTTTGCATCTATGTTCATGAGAGAGATTGATCAGTAGTTCTCTTCTGTGTGTGTGGTATCTTTATCTGGCTTTGGTATCAGGGTGATACTGGCTTCATAGAATGAATTTGGACTTTTTCCTTATTGTATTTATTGGAATTGCTTGAGAAGAATGGGTATTAATTCCTCTTTTCGCCTGTGAAGCCATCTCTTGTAGGCAGCACATAGATGGGTCCTGTTTTTATTATCCACTCTGTCACCCTGTGTCTTTTGTTTGGAGCATTTAGTCCATTTACATTCAAAGTAATTATTGATAGATATGTATTTATTGCTATTTTGTTATTAGTTTTGTGGTTGTTTCTATAGATTTTCTCTGATCCTTTCTTGCTCTTTCATGGTTCCCTGGCATTCTTTAGTGTTATACTTGGAATTCTTTATTCTTTGTGTATCCAGTACTGCTTTCGCTTTGTGGTTACCGTTAGGTTTGTAGTTAACATCTTATGCATATAGCGGTCTATATGAAGCTGATAGGCGCTTAAGTTTCAACCATTCTTTACTCCTCTCCTGCTCACATTTTGGGTGTATCATCTCATATTTTGCATCCTTTTATTTTATAGATCCCTGGACTGATTTTTACAGAAATATTTATTTTTACTGCTTTTGTGTTTTTTACTTTTCATACTCTTACTTATGGTCTTCTCTTCCACTCAGAGTCCCCTTTAAAATTGCTTATAGGGCTAGTTTAGAGGTCATGATCTCCTTTTGCTTTTGTTTAAACTCTTTATCTCTCCTCCATTCTGAATGATAGTCTGGCTGGATAGAGTAGTCTTGGCTCACATTTTTCCCTTTCAGCACTTTGAATATATCATGCTACTCCCTTCTGACCTGTGAAGTTTCTGCTGAAAAATCCTCTGATAGGGGTGCCTGGGTGGCTCAGTCTATTGAACATCCGGCTTCAGCTTAAGTCATGATGTCGTGGTTCATGGGTTCGAGCCCCGTGTCAGGCTCTGTGCTGACAGCTCAGAGCCTGGAGCCTGTCTTCAGATTCTGTGTCTCCCTCTCTCTTGACCCTCTCCTGCTCAGGCAGGAGCAGTCTCTCTCTCTCTCAAAAATAAATTTAAAAAGTCCTCTGATAGCTTTATGGGATTTTCCTTGCATGTAACTATCTTTTCTCTGGCTGCTTTAAATTTTTTTTTCTTTATTGCTACTGGTTATAAAACGCAAGAAACAACAGGCATTGGCAAGGATATGGAGGAAAAGGAACCGTCCTGCACTGCTGGTGGGAATGCAAACCGGTGCAGCCCCTGTGGAAGACAGTTTGAAGTTCCTCAAAAAATGAAAAATAGAACTACCCTACAATCGAGGAATCACCCTACTGGGTGAAAGAGTATTCTTATCATAATGAAAAAAATGAAATGATTAAAAATATATCAGAAGATAGGAAGAGGCAAGGAAGGAAACTTCCCCAGAGCTTTCAGAAGAAACATGATCTTACTGACGATCTCGATTTCGGACTTCTAGCCTCCAGAGCTGTGATAAATAAATTGTTGTGGTTTTAAGCCACTCAGTTTGTGACAATTTGTTTCATCGGCCATAGGAAACTGACACATCCTCCAACTTGGTCTAAATGATATTTAGACAGTCTGTCTCCAACAACAGCAGAATATATTTTAAAGTCCACAAAGGATGTTCATCAAAATAGTCTGAGGACAGTGGCGGGAAACTACTATTCAGTCAACAGCCGCATCTCCATCAGGGACGGCAACGTGCCGCTGACCGCTCCCAGGGGGCAGCAGCCTGACGGCTGGCTCTGCGCAGCTCAGGGGGCACCGCGGGCTCCTGAAGGGCCCTACGTGGAGTAGGGAGGCGCTGCGGGAGGACAGGGTGGGGCGGCGGGTGCGAGGTCTCCACCTTGTGCTGCTGGACAAGGGCCGGCCCGCGGCCACCGGGCACCGGTTGCAGCAGAGAAGGAGGTCCTGGGCCCGCAGGTGGTGCGCGCCCCGGTGGCGGCGCCCCCTGCTGTCTGAACGCGGCCCCGCCCAAGCAGGTCTCAGGGCTGCTCCGGAGCTGCCTCCCTCCGCACACCTGCTCCCGCTGACCTGCTGGGACCAGAAAACGCTGCTGCGGGGCTCAGGGCGCCAGGTCACTGTAGGGGAGGACTCCGGAGACGTGAGCTCCCGGTGACCTTGGATTTGAGGGACCTGTTCTCCGCCTTCACCATCACCTACCTGCAGGAGAGCAGGCTGGCGGCCAGCCAGCCCCGGGCCAGCGCCTCCAGGCTCCGTGCACACCGAACACCGCCCCACCCCGCTGCCCTTGCCCTTGGGGCCGGACCCGCCACCATCACCCGTGGTCGTGGCCGTGGAAAGTGGGAAGAGCAGGGCTAGACCTGCTCCTCCTCCTGCTGCCGCCACCAACAGAAGCCCGTAAAATACCACTGCCGGGCCTTGGGAAAAAATAAAAAATAAAAATAATAAATGTCAATCAATGTAGAATAGTTAAAATTATGAAACTGTATACTCGGACCATAAGGGAATTAAACTAAGACTTCATAAAAGAATACTCTGGGAAAAAAAAATCCCCACATATTGGAAATTAAAGAAAACATTGATAAACAATGTTTGGGTCAAAAAAGTAGCTAATACACAACAAAAAGTAGATAATATTTTGAACCAAATGAAATGAAACCCAATATTTCAAGATTTGCTATTAGAAGAAATTAGAAGATTTGAAATTAGAAGAAAATGTATAGTTTTTTTTTTCAGCGCAAAAAGGTGGTTTTATTAAAGCACAGGGACAGGCCCCACAGACAGAAAGAGCTGCACTGGGTTTGTGAAGAACAGTTGATCATGAAAATGCATAGATTTAAATACTTATTTTGGAAATTAAGAAGATAAGTAAATACTTTCAATATTCAAGTTAGGGCACTGTAAGTATAAAATAATTAAAAATAAAATAGGCAAAAGGAAATAAATATTAAACAGTAGAAATTAATAAAATAGATGATGAAAATAGAGAAAATCAATGAACTCCAAAGCTGTCACTTACCTAGATCAATATAATTGACAGATCTCTATGTAGATTGTTAAGAAAAAGTAGACAAATTACCAGTATAAGCAATGAAAGATGGTATAGCACTAGGTAGATCAAAGACATTAAGAAGACTATATGTGGTATTTTAAGCAACTCTTTCCAACAACTCTATGAAAACTAGAAATGGACCAAAAAACCCTTTCTTCAATTATTTCAACTACTCAGGGTCACTGAAGAAATGAGTAATCTGAAATGCCCTCTATTATAGACATTGAATTGGTAGTTTTAAATTTTTTCACCATAATTTCATGCCAAGATTGCTTCACTAGTGAGTTCTTTTAATACCTTAAGTAAAAGCTAATTCCAATTTTACTAAAATTATTTTTTTTAAAAAGAGGATGGAACTCTTTCCAACTAGTTTTATGATTTTAACTTTAACTTGATACCAAAACCAGGCAATACTATGAGTAGGAAACTGCAGGAGCACCTGGGTGGCTCAGTCGGTTAAGTGACCGGCTCTTGGTTTTTGGCTCAGGTCATGATCTCACAGTTTCATGAGTTAGAGCCCCACATTGGGGTCTATGCTGACAGTGTGGAGCCTGCTTGGGAGTCTCTGTCTCCCTCTCTCTCTGCCCCTCCCCCCAATTGCACTGTCTCTCTCTCTAAATAAATAAATACATTTTTAAAATTTTAAAAATAAAAATAAATATTTGAAAGAAAACTGCAGACCATCACCCATATGAACACCGATGCAAAACATCCTTAAAATTTTAGGAAATAGGATACAATGATGATACATAAATATAAATTACATTACAACTCTTGTGAGGTGATATATATATATATATATCTCACTATAGTTGTAAAATATATACACACGCAGATATACACACATATATATAAATATTTCCTAAGTAAATGGAAACTTTCATAACAGCGATTCAGTGATCAAAATGAGAAAATTTAATGTTGACCCAATAGTATTATGTATTTCAAAGATGGTATTAAAACTTCAATTATCCGATTTTTCAAGTTCAGGATGAAATCCACTGTCATTAATTATATTTTTCTCATTTTACTTTAGATAGACAGATTTATGCTAGAAATTTAAAAAAAAAAACACAGCAAGATACTCAGGCATTATTTAAATGATCACTATTATTTACTATGATTATTATTTACATTGCTTACTATGATTAAACATTTTCTAAAGTGGATGAAGAATTAAATACAAAATTATGAAAACAAAACAATTCTAATAAAAATCAACAAAACAAAGTATACTGAAAGACACACCCATATCACATTGCTCCCCAGTGAAATGAAAAGGAAAATTGAGAAATAGCCAGGAAGAACAGATAAGATGACCTAAAAAGGAATGTCCTTAAACAGATAATAAAATTTTATTTTATTTATTAGAATTTTTTTTATAGTTTATTTACTTTTGAGACAGAGAGAGACATAGACAGAACAGGGGAGGGGCAGAGAGAGAGGGAGACACAGAATCTGAAACAGGCTTCAGGTTCTGAGCTGTCAGCACAAGATCCGATGTAGAGCTCAAACCCACGAACCGTGAGATCATGACCTGAGCCGAAGTTGGACACTTAACTGACTGAGCCACCCAGGTGCCCGGAGAATAAAATTTTAAAACACATAATGGAAATAGAGGAGAATCACATAATGTTTTGAAGATTTAGAAATAAAATTACTGTTGACTCAGGGTTGCATATCATTTTAAATAATCCTACAAGAATGGGACCATTATGAAAATACATGCGGAGAACCACTCAGCATCTTACTATCGGCAATACTATCAAAATGATGTCTAAATTTGTACTTAAGAAAGGAAAGTTATGCTGGACAAGAATGGGATGCACATATGAATTAAAGCATTTGAAATAAAAGCATTCTAAAGCTTTGAAGAGTTTGGGGAAAGGGACTAAAATAATTTTATTTTATTTATTTTATTTTATTTTATTTTTTTGAGAGACAGAGACAGTGTGAGCAGGGGAGGATCAGAGAGAGAGGGAGACACAGAATCTGAAACAGGCTCCAGACTCTGAGCTAGCTGTCAGCACAGAGCCCGACGCGGCTTGAACCCACAAACCGTGAGATCATGACCCGAGCCAAAGCCGGACGCTTAACCAACTGAGCCACCCAGGCACCCCTATTTTATTTTTTAAAGATTTAATTGTTTAAATGTTTGTTTATTTTTGAGAGAGTGTGCAAGCAGGGGAGGAGCAGAGAGAGGAGACGTAATTTAAGCAGGCTCCAGGCTCTGAGCTGTCAGGACAGCACAGAGCCAGATGCGGGGCTTGAACTCACGATCATGAGATAGGTCATGACCTGAGCTGACGATAGATGCTTAACCAACTGAGCCACTCAGGTGCCCTTAAAGATTTTATTTTTAAGTAGTCTCTTCACCCAGTTTGGGGTGAAGCTCGAACGCATCACCCTGAGATCAAGAGTTGCACGCTTCACCAACTGAGCCCACTAGGCACCCCAATAATAACTAATTTTAGATTCTGACACAACAATGATGAAAGTGAAACTCTACAAAGTAACCTCCAAGAAAAGTAGGGAAAGGATCTTCTATACGAGTGGGGGCTGCACTGATTTTAAACACTCAAAGGATAGAAAGAAAAGCCAGAGGTAGAGCAGTTTATAATTATGAAAAAATAAAAAGGTTAGAAATTAGTCCAACCCACAATTTTTAAATTTTAAGTAGATTGACTTTTTATTTTAAAAGTCTCTTGTTGGGGCGCCTGGGTGGCTCAGTCGGTTAAGTGTTCGGCTTCTGGCTTCAGCTCAGGTCATGATCTCACAGTTCATGGGTTCGGGCCCCGCATCGGGCTCTGTGCTGGAGGCTAGCTCAGAGCCTGGAGCCTGTTTCAGATTCTGTGTCTCCCTCTCTCTCTGACCCTCCCCTGCTCTCGCTGTCTCGGTCTCTCAAAAAATAAATTAAAAACCATAAAAAAAAAAAGTCTCTTGTTAGACTTGTATAGATAGGGGTAGTCAGGGTTTAACTGCTGAAGAAGTCTCACAGGATTCCAACCCAACTGCAGTTTATTGCAGGGAAAAGAATACAATATAGCAAAAACACTTAAGTAAGAATATCAATTCCAAGCAAGGCCTGTCTCACAGCAAAGGCCAGAGAAGCCGGATGTGGGTCTGGCGGTCTTCCCTCTGAGCAGCTCGGCATGACTTTACTCAGGTCAGGAACCGCTAACGGGGAGACAGGACGCCTGGGAACCACGGAACTTAAAATGGGAGTTTATACTCTTCTGGTCCTGCACGCACATCCCCCCGTGTAATCCGGCTCAGCAGCGGAGAGCCTCGGGCACTCATGTGCCGCAGGTGAAGACACTGCTAATACCAGTAAGCGTCTGTGGACCACCCCGCCCTTGCCCTGAATCTATGAGTACAAAGCAATCAGGATGTGGCATACTTTGGTCATGAGTCACTGTTGTGGACCATTTTCCGCAAAAAGGCTCAGGCTGGTTCCAGACCGGCCGGACCGAACTCACAGAACAGCCTACCCCTGAAACCATCGGCCTTTTTATGACCAAGACAGTCTTTAAAAAAAAAAAAAAAATTATTTCAAGATACTTTTTTTTAAGTCGGCTTCACACCCGAAGTGGGGGCATGAACCCACAGCCCCCAGATCAAGACCCCAGCTGAGAACAGGGGTGGGTCGCCCAAATGAGTAAGCTACCCAGGCACCCCTCAAGGTACTTTATTTTTAAAACAAGTCACAACACTAAGCTTTTGACCCATTCTACCAACATACGAGCTACCAATGCTTGCTCAGCAGCAGAGGGGCACTCTTCAGTAGCGTGTCTGAAAGGTGAATAAAAATCCATATACAAACAGTTTCCATAGAAACACAGATTAAGCGACCCATCTCCTAGTCGTCCGTGTTGTTGCATCCGGGCCAACACTAGTTACAAAGACATTTCCAAGCTAGCAGTAACTAAGTGAATCGGTCCCCCCGGATCCCATGATTCAAGGTAAACTTGAAGCTACCGCACCAGGAGCAGCATCTCTATGCTAACGCTGCTGAAGCACAGGCGGCCGGAGGGCGCTCCATCCGGCTCTCCCCGACCCTGGACACGGGTGCAGACAGAGTGCACTTCCACTTCGGGGGGGAAGTCGTGGTTCTGGATTTCCTGCACGGGTTGCCATGTTGGTCCCGACATCGCATAGTAGATAGTTGGCCCCTGGAACCCACTAGAAGTAAAAGCAGCAGCAACAGTGTTAAGCACCCATGTTTTCAAAGAGCATCCACTTGCTGACCTGCGTCTCAGGCAAGTCACAGCAACAGACCCCGGATGCTGGTTGAAGAGTACTTCTCATCTGGACAGAAGGGGCTTCGTGAGGCCATGGTCATAAAGGATGCAGCGAAATGATCCACATACCCCATCATTCATGTAACACATAAAGGTTTGTTCATGGGACTCATCTTCATCATCAGAGTGTGTCTCTTCCTTTAATATGCGGTGGTTTTTTTTTGCAGTGATATTAACTGTAAGAATGAAAGCTGATACATCATATCTGCCGGGTTCAGCTATGATTCTCACCCCCGGAGTCTGTTTGCCAGTTCCAAAAGAAGCCTGCTGGTTTTGAATGTGGCAACAAATTTAACAGTGAGAGGACAGACTGCTTTGGAATCATCACTGGCAACCGCAAAACCAACCTTGCCTTTGGATGTGCCCTGGGGACCTTCATCATTCAACTTTACAATCAAAAGTCATCATCTGGAGTCCATTATTGGCAACACACTTAATCTGGGTCCCTTGTTTAAAAGGATTTGCATAGATAATCCTCTCTGGAGCCACCCCAAGACTCTGTACCAATTGTCTTTAAGTCTTTGCACAAATTCTGTCCCAATGGCGGTTAGACACTTCTTCCCTGTGGTTCTGCTATGATTGCAGTTGACTGCGTCAGAGGGCATGACCTGCGGAAGAACTTTCACCGTCTTGTAGCAGGATTCTCGCAGAGAGTTGGGACACGGAGCCCTTTCTTTCCAGAAGCAACTTTATTCCAGTTGGCACCGCTCCCCTGGGTTTGTACCCAAAGAACTGAGCCCCGAACAGCACGTGGCCTGGTTTTCTATATATTTTTTACTTCTTCGTCTCCCATATATGGTAACTCACCAACACGCGGTCTGAGGTCGTGAGGGGTGTTCTCACATACCCGGAGAGCAAGGTTGCCTTGAGATCTTTTTTTTTTCTTTCCTTAGGGAGGGGCCCTACCACAACCTCAGATGTTTCTTTAGAACGTCTCCCAGATCTGCAACAAAGAAGGCACCATTATCATCAGAAGATGAAACTTCATTAATCTTTTGGTCCAGAATGTCCTTGGCAGTAAAGCCTTCATAAGGAAATGGCAGTTAAAACTCTGCGTTACTAACGTTCTTCATTGTTTCTTGATATTCCCATGGAAAACTAAGAGATTGAATTTAAAGAAACTATTGCCAGGTTTTCACAAAGGCAATTATCTGGAATTCCAAGTCCCACGGAAGACGTGTGTGCCCTCTGTGGGGTAGTGGGCCAACCCCACGGAGGTGTCAGCACCACGGGTGCAGGACTGCCAGCCCGAGGCAGCACCCAGCTCTGGCAGAGGGGAGGTCGAGAGGGCTGACCAACCACATAATCAGACAACCAAATGCACAGACTATGCATCATATAATAAACAGTGATTGGTATGGGTTTAAACAGACAACCGAAGCATTACATATTGCCAGCAAAAAGCACTTTGCATATTTTGTTCTATTTTCACAATTACTTTCGCTGCCCTGGTCTACGTCTGTCTGTACCTTAGAGTATGCATATGTTGAACAGTTAAGAATTGTAACCGATTTATTATTAATCAATTTTAAATCTACAGGTCAATTCTCCTCCACAGAGATAATACTCCGTGAGATGAGAAACAGAAAGCATCGCCACATTAGCGTGTCCTGTACAGTCATGGTCCAATCAAACACAATCTGTCCCATGAGTTTTGAAAGATACTGTTAAGCATACCTTTACCACGTAAATATCTAGCAGAATACAGCTGTAATATTTCAAAAAAGAAAACTCCTTATTTATTTTTTTTATTTATAGTTTATTGTCAGGTTGGTTTCCATATAACACCCAGTGATTCTTCTTTAAAAGCCACGTGGGAATATGGGGACGCCTGGGTGGCTCAGTGGTTAAGCTTCCAACTCATGGTTTCGGGTCATGTCAGGATCTCACGGCTCCGTGGATTCAAGTTCCGCATCAGGCTCTCCACTGGCAGCACAGAGTCTTCTTGGGATTGTCTCTCTCCTCTTTCTCTGCCCCTCCCCCACAGAATCGTCTCCCCAGAGCCCTTCGCGAAGCTCAAACCCACCAACCGGGAAACCATGACCTGAGCGGAAGTTAGACGCTTAACCGACTGAGCCACCCAGGTGCCCCTCAGTTTGATCACTTTTAATCATTAACCTCATTCCCTTCAAGTCGGCACCATCAGCATCTCATGCTCAGAACCTTCTAAATGGTTTCTGTGCTTCCTCCCAGCCCCTTCCACATTACATTCCCCACAGAGCGGCTGCGCACCACCTGTGGTCAAGGCCTTGTTCAGGTTCTGGCTTCCCCTGCGGTACTCACAGTTTAGCGGTTGTGGCCCTTCTGACTTGGTCCTCAATCCTCTCCTCCTAAATGGCCTGGTTTTACCAAATCACCCTGCTTGCCCTTCCCTGGACACGCCCAGTAGGCCCTGGCCTCTGGGTGTTTGTGCTGGCTGTTTCTTCTGCCCGGAAACAGGACATACACCTGGCTCAACCCCTCACCCTACCTCCAGGTCTTCGTCAGATGTCCTCTGATTTGGGATACGCCTCTTCTCCTACTCTAGTTACAACGGCCACGCATGCCCACCTCCCTACGGCCCCCACCACTCACTCTGTATTCATTGTCCACAGCACCATTACTTTTTAGAATAATCACCAAATGATCTGTGTTTGTTTCAAGCAGAATGTAAGCTTTGTAAGGGATTCTTTGCCTAGTTGGTTTCTTTTTACATCCTGATGGCTTAGTACAGTGCCTGGCACAAAAGAGCTACTTCCACGCGTGTGCTAAAGCAACCCCCCCCCCCACCCAGTGCTTTGTGGCCTCTGGCAACTTTTCCCTGCTGCTTCCTCTTGCTCACCTCAAGGCCATCCTGTGGGTTTCTTCGTGAAAAGGAGTAGCTTTGGAGAATGGAATAAAGACTCAGTATAGGCCGGAATGAAGCATGGAGTTGCACTCTGCTTTATTTTCTTGGTTCTTAAACTTCGGGGTCTTCTGACTTCCCATGAACGCCGTATCATTTTTGAGACACCTAAAGTAAGACTTCCTCTAGCGGTTTCTGTTCACCTCACCCTCTGGGGTGACTTTCCTAAGGAACATTAGGGAGCTGTCAGTGTTGTGCGCACATCACAGACGGTTTTCGAGATGATCTCAGACCGCTAGGTAGATACTGTCAGCGCAGTTACAGATGAAATGATAATCACTTCCCAGCAAGGAGGTGAGCTCACCGAGTCTCAAACCTTTATCTTTGTGTCGAGATGCCTGCCTACACCTGCCTGGACCCTTCCCCCGCAGTCACGGGCATCAAACAGCAACTTGGTAAGTAGGTGTTCTTTTCAAATAACCATTAGACTCTTAGAAGGAGTAGAATCCACCTCCTCATCTCACATTTATAGCAGGAAACAGTATATGAGTGAAAAAGTTCTGCCTGCTGGGTTTGGAGCGTGAACACACATACACAGAGGCAGGAAGGCAGTGTTCTGGGGGATGCAGAGAACACTGGCCGCGGCCGGTTCTCTATGACTGGCTCCCCCTCCCCACCTTCTCTGGGCCCTGAAATCTCCCTCTGGTCACTGAAAAACCCACGCCTGGTGCCCACTAACACTTGGTGGCGCCACCATCTGGTTTCTCCATCTCTGGGAGCCAGTGGGCCGCACTGGTCTGTAATAGAGCATGTCTGGACTTTCTACCCTCGGTGGACGATCACACACTCCTAGCTCCCTCGTACAGGAATAAGCCTCTTTCATTTTTAAAAAAACATTTTTATTATTGACAGGGAGACAGAACATGAGCAGGGGAGGGGCAGAGAGAGAAGGAGACATAGAATCTGAATCTGAGCTGTCAGCACAGACCCCCACTGGAGTTCAAACTCAGAAACCGGGAGATCATGACCTGAGCCAAAATCGGTCGCTCAACCGACTGAGCCACCCAGGTGCCCCAGAAATAAGTCTCTTTAAAGGAAAAGTGACTCCAGGTCTGCAGTTTTTAAATGTGCTTTGAGATTTCTATTCATTTAGGAATGTATTAACCTATCTCTGCTCAGAGGGCCTCCGCTACCCAGTCAGAGGGGACTCTGGGAGCCCCCCACCGGTCCCCCCACAGTAAGCTTATGGTCTATTATTCCTGCTTCCGGCATTCTAACCAGCTGGGTGCTTCCCCTCCTCCTGAGAGCAGGATGCTTTCATTTTGTATTTGAGAGACAGACAGACAGTGGGGAGAGGAGCAGAGGGAAAGAGATGCTTAAGCAGGCCGCCACTCTGCGCAGAGGGGGGCTCAATGCCACCACCCTGGGAACAGGGCCTGAGCGGAAATCAAGAGCTGGACACTCATCCGACTGGGCCGCCCGGGCCGCTGAGAGCAGAACGCGTCTAACGAAGCTGCCCACGGGCTGCAGTCCCGAGTGCGCAGAGGCCCGGGGCTCAGGGGGGGCCCGGCCCGAGGCTCAGGGGGGGCCCGGCTCGAGGCTCAGGGGGGGCCCGGCCCGAGGCTCAGGGGGGCCCCCGGCTCGAGGCTCAGGGGGGGCCCGGCCAGGCACAGTTTGTTCATTTTCACATCAAGTCGATTGACCCCTTCATTCTCTAAATTTACTAACCAGTTTAAGATAATTTCATTTTGTCCCTTTTCCCTTCACTTAGTTGGCTTCGTTGATTAATTTGATTGGTTTTTATCCTAAATGTTCTTCCCTATTTCTTTCTTGTTTTAAGTGCTACTATGTAAGTTAGAGTGCCACGCACATTTCGTGCGAGCTGCGCAGGCGCGCGTGTGCACGTGCGTGCGTGTGCGTGTGCGCGCGCGTGCGTGTGTGTGTGTGTGAGAGAGAGAGAGAGAGAGAGAGCGCGCGAGCCCGAGCGAGCCGTCGGGGCGGACGTTGCCCTTCGAGGCCCCCGCCACCCCCGGCTCCTCTCCGGCCTCCGCTGAGCGCGCCCGGCCGCGGTGCGGGCCCCGCCGAGGCGGCCGGCGTCCTCCCGAGCCCTGGGCGCCTTCTCTCTCCCGGGCCCTTCGGTCCTCGTCCTCGCGCGTGCTTCTCTCACTCGCTCTGTAGGGCACGCTCACTGGAGCCCCCAGAATGGGGGGCCGTGCTCCCCCAGGCCCTCCCTTCCCTCCACAGGGGTTTGTGTACCGAGAATCAGTTGATTTCTTTTCCAAATTCTTAATTTCAATGTACTTACAAATTTTATCGCTTACTTAATACAATGTCTACCAGTGGAATATAATTGCAAGTGAAAGTTTCAGTTTGAAAGATTCCTTGCTTTAAAGCTCTGGACAACATAAAAACTAGAGGTGCTTACAATAAAGTCCCATAGGTGTTAAAAGTGAGAGTTAAAACTGTAAATGATTAGGATTTAACATACATCTATACCTTTCTGTGCTCAGAAGGTTTCTGAAACATTTTGAAATTTTTAGTCCACTTAAAGAACTCTAGAAACTAAATAGTAATTCTATTTAATTCGCTTTTGTGTTTTATAGACACAAAGACCGTTATAAAATGTCAGAGGACCTAAAATAAAACTTTGAACATATAAGAAATCATAGAAAATAATGTACCTTAATGGTGAAATATCAAATATCATTTAATACTTAACTTGTGTTTTCTTAAACATAGATGAGTATTTAATATGTGCTTGTGATTTTTTTCCTACTAGAATACTTGTTTATAAAATTTGCTAGAATTTTTGTCTTTTATCAAATTGACTTATATGGGTACTAAAAATTGTCTGGAGAGCTTCCTCTAACATAATTTATATATTTGGGGCGCCTGGGTGGCTCAGTCGATTTAGCGTCCGACTTTGGCTCAGGTCATCTCGCGGTTCGTGGGTTCTAGCCCCGCATCAGGCTCTGTGCTGACAGCTCAGAGCGTGGAGCCTGCTTCCGATTCTGTGTCTCCCTCTCTCTCTGCCCCTCCCCGCTCATGCTCTGTCTCTCTCTGTTTCAAAAATAAATAAAACATTAAAAAAATTTTAACATAATTTATATATTAACTATTTTAATTGGGTTGCATTAAAAAATCTCTTTTAGCATCCTTCTTTTAACAATATATATTTTTTATGAACTTAGGTCTGTCATTATCTTATCTTCCCTACTGTTTTGTATGAAACAGTGTTTCAGCCTCATCTTGTAAATCTTCTGTCCCAGACTTGAGATCAAGCTTCTTTTTCAAATAGCTCTGGCTCCTTGTATAAGGAGATTAGATGTAGAGTTGACAATATGGGTGGGAAGGTGCTGGCTGCCTAGTTTCTTTGTGTAGCAAGGAGGTGGGAAAAGTGGTTTGTAAAATATGTTTTTATGACTACATAATGATTCTTCAAAACAAATTTAGCAATATGGTAGTTTTACATGACTTCATAGTTTTATATTTATGTTTTATTTCTTGTTGCTGAAAACCTTATTTTCCAATGATATTATTATGAGTATTTGTATCTATTTTAAGACAATAGCAATATTTTTATGATTAAAGATCACAGTGTAGGGAAATCCTTTCGCTCAGAGTGTCATGTTTAATCTGTATCCAACTTGACAGACTTGGTTAAAAATCTTGTCTTTAAAGTAAATTAAAAATAATTTTTCTCTGTTTGGTTATGCCACCAATTCTCCACCAATCAACTTTGTTGGCTTCACTTCATTTTTTAGTCGTGTGGATACTTTAAATTATCCTTTAACATGGTGTTATAGTTGTGCTGGAGTCAAGTTAAATATGGCAAAGCGTGTCTACTGGCGCCCCTGTGCATAGATGTTTACGTTGTTTGCAAGAGCGGTACTTTTACATAAAATGCTTCAATAAAGAGAGTTTGCTTTCATTAAGACATATTCTCAAGGTGTGTGTGTGTGTGTGTGTGTGTGTGTGTGTGTGTGTGTGTGTTTTGAGCTCCCTTTATTTGAAAAGGTAAGATTTTATTATACTTTTTCTTTATATTTTATAGAACACCATCAGCTTTAGCATGGACAAAAAAGTTAATGTTTTCTTTGGTTACCAAACAACTGCTTCAACAAAATATAGTAACAACTATCTACTGCAGGAACTAGGCTTCCTTTGCACAGTATCTATCATGTTCTATAACACATCACATTTTTTCAAAGTTGATATTACAACTTGAAAAGTGCTTTTTCATTTTATTCTCATGACTCATTGAATTAGGTATCATTATTTAATTTGTGAAAATAGGGAAATACGGCTCAGAGGGGACCCGTGGCTTGTCAGAAACAATTATATTTGTACATCACTAGGACTTTAAGTCATGTTTTCTGATTTTAAAATTGTTTCCATTCCCCCCATATCAAGTTGCTTATTTGGTCGGTGTTTGGGCTTCCGACTGTCAACTAAATATAACCTTTACAGAATGAATGATAATGAACATTACCCATGTCACAGTAACCTTGTACCGCCATTCTGAGGGCACGTCAGATTTTGGAATTTCAGAGAAAGGTGGCTTTAGAAAAATGGTGTCTGTAAATTATTTATCATCCCGCTCATGGGGAAAGAGAGTTATTGACAAAGCTAGGATGTGAACTGTATTCCAGGTTATGGTCTATTTTTATTTTAAAAGTTTTTTTTTTTACTTGAGTGTAGCTGGCACACAATGTTACATTAGTTTCAGGTGCATATTGTAATGATTCCATTTCCCTATACATTATCCTGTGCTCATTATCCTCTGTATTATCATTACACAAGGGAAGCTACCATCTGTTAGCATGTAACACTATTACAATGTTACTGACTATATTTCTTATGCTGTGACTTTCATTCCCCATGACTTACTCATTTCATAACTGGAAACCCATCAAAATACCACCAACATTTTCCACAAAACTACTACAAATAATATTAAATTTGTGTGGAATCACAAAGACCGCAAATAGTCAAAGCAATCTTGAGAAAAAAGAACGAAGCGGGAGGTATCATATCCCAGATTTCAAGATGTACACAAAATGCAGCTGTAGTAATCAAAACAAAATGGTACTCGCAAAAAATAGACACATAGATCGGTGGAAAAGAATAGAGATCCCAGAAAGAAACCCACAGTTATGTAGTCAATCTATGAAAAAGGAAGCAAGAATACATAATGAACCATCTCTTTAATAAATGGTGCTAGGAAAACTGGACATATACATGCAAAAGAATGAAATTGGACCACTTTTCCACACCATACACAAAAGTAAACTCAAAACAAATTAAAGACCTAAAGGTGATACTTGAAACCATAAAAATCCTAGAAGAGAACATAGGCAGTAATTTTCTTGACATTAACTATAGCAACATTTTTCTAGATATGCCTCCTAGGGCAAGGGAAGCAAAAGTAGAAATAAATTATTGGGGTTGCACCAAAATAAAAAGCTTTTGCAGGGTCACCTGGGCGGCTCAGTCAGTTAAGTGTCTGACTTCAGCTCAGGTCATGATCTCACAGTTCGTGGGTTTGAGCCCCATGTCGGTCTCTGTGCTGACAACTCAGAGCCTGGAGCCTGTCCTCAGATTCTGTGTCTTCCTCCTCTCTGACCCTCCCCTACTCACACTGTCTCTCTCTCAAAAATAAATAAAACATTAAAAAGAAAACAAGCTTTTGCAGAGTGAAGGAAACCATAAACAAACAAAAAGGCAACCTACTGAATGGGAAAAGGTATCTGCAAATGATATATCCAATAAGGGGTTAATATCCAAACTATATAAAGAACTTCCGCAACTCAATACCAAAAAATTAAAACAAAAACAACAACAAAAAAAACAAACAACACAAACACACACACAAACACACAAAACAGCAACAAAAAACCCCACCTGATTAAAAAGTGGGCAGAAGACCTGAATAGACATTTTTCCAAAGACATACACATGACCAAGAGACAAATGAAAAGTGTTCCACAGCACTAATCATCAGAGAAATGCAAATAAACCCACAATGAGTTATCACCTCACACCTGTCAGAATGGCTAGTATCAAACAAAGACAAGATAACAAGTGTTGGGGTGAGAGCAGAGAAAAAGGCACGCTCCTGCACTGTTGGTGAGAATGCAAACTGGTGTAGCCACTGTGGAAAACAGCATGGAGTTTCCTCAAAAAAATTAAAAGTAGGAATACCATATGACCCAATAATTTCACTACTGAATATTTACCCAAAGAAAATTAAAACACTAATTTGAAAAGATATATGCGCCCCAACGTTTATTGCAGCATTATTTACAATAGCCAAGATTTGGAAGCAGCCCAGGAGTCCATCGATAGATGAAGGGATAAAGAAGATTCGGTGTATACAAATACAGTGGCATATTAACCAGTCCGAAAGAAGAACGAGATCTTGCCATTTGGGACAACATGGATGGATGTGGAGGACATCGTGTTGGTGAAATAATTCAGGGTTTTATTTTAATTGTGGTTGAAAACATGTAACATAAAATTTACGATTTTGACCACCTTGTGCAGTTTAGTGGTTAAATACATTCATATCGTTGTGCAACCATCAGCAACACCCTTCCACAGAGCTCTTTCCATCTTTCAAAACTGACACTAACCTGGCATACAATTCCTCTGACCTCCTCTTCCCCGCGGCGCTGGCAGCCGCCCTTCTGCTCTGGTCTACGTGTGCCTCATACAGACATACGGAATCACACTTTGCCTTCTGGTCACTGGCTTGGCTCGTTTTACTCAGAATAGTGTCCTCAGAGTTCATCTATCTGTAGCATGTGTCAGAATTTCCTTTCGTAAGACAAAAACATTCCCTTCCACGTACATACATTTTGTCTGTCTAGTCCTGTCTGTGAGTGCTCCTTTTGCTTCCCTCTGTGAACAATGCCGCTCTGGGCAGGGCGCACAGACTTCTCTTTGAGCTCCTGCTTTCCGTTCTTTGGGGTCTATGCCTTAAAGCAGGATTTCTAGATCATATGGTAATTCTCTTTTTCACTTTTTGAGGAATCATCATACTGGATTCCACAGCAATTGCCCCATTTCACATTACAACAGCACATAAGAGTTCCAATTTCTTCACATCTTCGCCAACTCTTGTTGTTTTACTTTTTTTTTTTTTTTTTTTTTAATATTGTATTCATCAGGGCGCCTGGGTGGCTCAGGCAGTTAAGGGTCTGAGTCTTGATTTCGGCTCGGGTCATGATCTCACATTTCGTCGACTTTAGCCCAGGGTCAGGCTCTGTGCTGACAGCACAATGCTTGTGTGGGATCTTCTCTTTCCCTCTCTCTCTGCCACTCCCCGCTGGCTCTCTCTCTCTCTCTCTCAAAATAAATAAACTTTAAAAATATTATATTAGCCATCCTACTAGGTGTGAGGTAGACTCATGATCTCAGTATGTTTTTAATGTAGGAAAATGTGTCAGATTTAACACTGAAACGTTCTGGGGATAAGATGTAGCATATTTTTTCCTGTTTTCCAGGTTCATCTGACTCCAATTAAAAATTATCCCTTAGGTATTGATCTGATGGTTTTTAGTAATTTTGACTGGGTGATTATTTTCCTCATCAGATGAAAGTTGGGATCCTGGGAAACTCCTCAATTCTTTGTTTCTATACTTTCACTTTGATGGACAAAGTCTTAGACCCACAGACCAAATCTTCAACCAACTTGTCCTAGCTAACTGCCTAGTTATTTTCTCCAAAGAAATCCTGCAAGAAATGGCAGCTTTTGGACTGAAATATTCCCTGGACGATGCTGGACGTAAACCTGTGTTCTGTTTACAGTGTCCAGGGGGTTTCTTTCAGCATGACCTGCCTTCTGAGTGGTTTTATTGCCTTTCATCCGTTTCGATTTTGTGAATCCAAACCAGTGGTGGGTGGACATCTCTGTGCCGACAGCTTTCTGTTTCCCACCATTCAGCCCCTTTGTGCTCATCAGCAGTGACACCCGTGTCTCTCTGTTCTTTGACTTCTGCACCAGAAAATAAAAGGTTTTTCCTAATCCAGTTAAACAGCTATAACTCTTCTGATTTCTGCAAGTGGATCAATTATATATGTATATATATATATATATGTAATTAGGTGAATATCAGGTACAAAAAGTATTCCTCTAGAATCAATGATATAATGAACAACAACAACTTGTTAAGTAAGCAACCCAAACTACAGATTTATACATAAAGTATGACAACTTGTAGGAATATATAGGAATGCACAGACACACAGAGGGTGTGACCACCTGCAGACGGAATTCTAAAAGGATACCATCCTGGGGCGCCTGGGTGGCTCAGTCGGTTGAGCGCCAACTTCGGCTCGGTCAGGATCTCGCCTTGATCCTTTCGTGGGCTTGGGCCCTGCATCAGGTTCTGTGTTGACAGCTAGCTCAGAGCCTGGAGCCTGTCTTCGGATTCTGTGTCTCCCTCTCTCTCTGACCCTCCCCTGCTCACACTGTCTCTCTCTCTCAAAATAAATAAAACATTAAAAAATTTATTAAGCCTTTAAAAAAAAAATAAAAGGATACCATCCTGCAAACATCATGTTTCTCCAGAAGGTAGAATTATCAGACTTCTCTTATTTTATAAATGTACATAGAATAGTCCTCCTTAATAAACAATAGTTAATTTTTTATTTTTTTATTTTATGCATTAATATTAATGTGTATCAGGGAAAGGAATGTGCATGTATAAAAGTTTTATGTTTTGTAGCTAAAACAGTGTTTCTCATTGAGTTGGGCACAAACACTGACTAACAGGAAGAAGGGACCAGAGGCCCAGATCCCACTAGGATCACCGGCTTCACAGCTGCCCAATATCTTTACTCAATTTTCTGTCCTCGACCTTTGGTGTCTTTTTTTTTTTTTTTTTTGTCCCTGACTCAACCTACTGAAGCTCACAAAAATGACTTTCATACCGCAGGCTGCGTGCATGTAAAGAACAATAAGATAATGTTTATTCGCTTGTAGCTACCAGCGGACGATCACTAGAGGTGGCTTCATAGAGCCTGAAATAATGTGGAAACATTTCAGGGATCAGTAACCCTGACCTTAAAGTGCAATTAACACTCCCCAGGAAGTGGCCTGCCACAGTTGAGAAGAAGTGAAGTCTCTCCTCGACCTTAGAAGTATAGGGGGTACTCATTTGCCAGAGGCCTCGTGCCGCTGCTTTACCGTTTCTTTGACTTTCTGGTGTTCGGCTACACCTGCCGTTGGAACTACATTACCCAGAAAACTTTGCGTTGAACGGCAGGGGCAACACTCCAATGAAACCCAGAAAAGGGACATTTCCGGCAGATCGAATCGCCTTAAGGCGGGGCTTCCGCCGTTTCCGTGGCGGTCATTTTAGCGGCTCTGGGGTCTTTGGCCTCGGTCAGAGGTGCGGAACACCGGGTTGTGACCGAGGCGACGGACACAGAAAGCACGAGAGGAGGCTTTGTTCCCGCTGTACGGAGGCGGGCCTGGGGTCGGGAACTTCGCTGCCTGCGAGGCCGAGCTGGACACTTCGGAGACCGTCCGGGTCGCTCAGGTGTCATCGCTTCACTCCGCCCACGGAGTCCGATGGCGGCGGACGGGTCCGGGGACCCGGCTCAGGTAAACGTGGTCCCCGGGCCCTCCCCCGGCCCAGACCCTCATGGCCGGAGCGGGGGCACCTGCTCGCGTCCCTGCGGCCCAGGCCACGGTTTCCGGGGTGCGGGAGCGGGCTGCAGGGCAGGGGCCGGCTGGTGCAGGGGCTGGAGCGGGGCTTGAACTGAAACATCCGGAAACCTGGGGTCCATCCTGCTTCCGTAGGAGACGGTTTGGGTTGAGCCGCACCTGCAGCGGCAGGCTGTGGGGTCGCATCTCCCTTCCTGGGGCCCTGAGAGCAGTGGAGAATTTCGAGGAAAAGAGAGACGTCAGTTTGAGATATTCTCCAGAATCCGTTCTATAGAACAGATTGTAGGGGGCGAGGTGTCACTGAGGCAGAGGGAGTGTCTTTCTTCCAAGGACCCTCAGCCGGTGAGAGCCAGCACAGAGGCTGACCAGTCAGCCCCAGGTTCCCTGGCTCTGGTGCCCGGCGGGGACACAGGGAAAGTCCCCTGGAAAATCGCCATGGTTCCGTCCCTCAAAGACCCGCGTCTGCCCACAGGTTTCCATGGTTGCGGAAGTGCTTTGGGGACCTACCCAGGTAAGTGGAGGTGTACCAGTCCCTCTCTGGCCTTGCCCCACATTTTGTCCAGATTTATGGTGTCCTGCGACTTTTCACCTGCCATTCTCCACCCAGGACCCCACACCCTGGTATGTCCTCTCATCTGAGGATCTTGGGAGGACAATGGGCGTGGAGTAGACGTGTGGGGATGTGGACTGTGGGTCTTCAGGAGTGAGGTTTTGTGGTTTCATCTGTCTCTATCCTGGCAGGGAAGTGTGACTTTTGAGGACGTAGCCTTATATTTCTCCTGGGAGGAATGGGATCTCCTAGATGAGGCTCAGAGATGCCTGTACCACGATGTGATGCTGGAGACGTTTGCACTCACATCCTCACTAGGTAAGGCCCTCAACACCCATCCCTGTGCCCTGGGCGAGGCTGTGCCTTTATCTTTTGCGCAGGCGCAGCGCGATCTCGCGTCTGACTGATGGGTACTGCTGCCTTCCCAGTTCCCTGGGTGGGTGCACTGGTTACTAGGGCTGGACCGAGCGCATGCCCCCTTCTCTTCGTTTATTGCCTCAATACCTGCCGTCTCAAACTCACAGGGAAGGATTCAGGATCAGGAGTCTTGATGTTAGCCTAATGGATCTTCCCATTGAATGGTCTAGAATGGTCTTGGCCTCCTTGTGGAAAATCCGTGGACCATATGTGCAAGAGTTTATTTTTGAAGTGTTTATTCAACTCCATTGGACTATATTTGTCTTTATGCCAGTATCCAGTATCACACTGTTTTCACTATTGTACGCTTGCAGTAAAATTTTAATAAAGAAGGATGACTCTGCCAACTTTAGTCTTTTTCAAGATTGTTCTGTCCTTGAATGCTCTTTTTTGTTTATTTAAGTTTTTACTTACTTAAGAGAGAGAGCGCTAGCGTGTGAGTGAGGGAGGGGCAGAGAGAGAGAGGGAGAGAGAATCCCAAGCAAGCTCTGTGCTGTTAGGACAGAGCCTGATGCCGGGCTCAAACTCACAAATCATGAGATCATGACCTGAGCTGAAATCAAGAGTCCGAAACTTAACTGAGCCACCCAGGCACCTCTCCATGTGAATTTTCCTATTACCACAAAAAAAATTGGAATTTTTATAGGGATTGCATTGAATCTGTAGATAGTTTTGAGTAGTATTTGACATCTCAATAGTATTAAAATTTTAATCCATAAATATGGATGTCCTCCCACTTATTAACATTTTCTTTATTTTCTTTTACTAGTGTTTTGTAGTTTCTTGTGTTCAAATTTTTTACTTCCTTGGTTAAGTTAATTTCTACGTGTGTTATTCTTTTGATACTATTATAAGTGGAATTGTTTTATTAGTTTTCTTTTTTATTTTATTTAAAAAAAATTTTTTTTTTACATTTATTTATTTTGAGAGACAGAGAAAGAGTGTGAACAGGGGAGGGGAAGAGAGAGAAAGGGACACAGAATCTGAAGCAGGCTCCAGGCTCTGAGCTAGTGGTCAGCACAGAGCCCAATGCAGGGCTCGAACCCACAAACCACGAGATCATGACTTGAGCCATAGTCGAACACTCAACCAACTGAGCCACCCAGGTGCCCCCTTAGTTTTCTTTTTAGACTGTTGATTGTAAGGACATAGAAATACAGCTGTTCTTTTTTTCATGTTCTATTCATATCCTTTTATTTTGCTGAATTCATTTATTCTGAACATTTTTTAAATCTCTAGGCCTAGTTTTCTGTGTATAATGTATTCATAAGCAAAGATCATTTTACTTTTTTCTTTCCCTTTGGATGACTTTCCTCTTTTTTTGCTCTCCTCTGTCTAGAATTTCGAGTACCATTTTGAATATTAGTAATGATTGTTGGTATCCTTTTCTTCTTCCTGATCTTGGAGGAAAAGTGTTCAGTCTTTCACCATTTAGTATATTAACCATGGGTTTTAATCTCTTGCTTATACTATGTTCAGGTAGTTTTCTTCTGTTCTGAATTTGTTGACTGTTTGGATTGTGAAATGGTGTTAAAATTTTGATGCTTTTTGTATATCACTTGAGATGAACATATAATTTTTTCCTCATTCTGTAATATGATGTATTATAATGATGAATTTTTGTATGTTGAACCATCCTTGTATTCTAGAAATAAATACCAGTAGGTTGTGGTGTATAATCCTTAACTATGCTGCTGAATTCAGTTTGCTAGTATTTTGTTAATGATTTTTTTGCATCAATGAATCAACTATATTGGTCTGTAGTTTCCTTGTAGTGGCTTTGTCTGTTTTTGATAAAGATAGGTGTTATTTCTTCATTAAGTGGTTGTTAGAGCTCACCAGTGAAGCCATCAAGGCCAGCGCTTTTCTTTGTCAGGAGGTTTTGCTTAGTGATTCAGTCTCTTTACTAGTACTCTTCTATAACCTATTTTATTTCTGTCAAATTGGTAATAATTTCCCCACTATAAGTTTTTATTTTGCCATTTTAGGTTTTTCCTTTTTATTTTTTTTTGCCATTCTAGGTTGAAGTTTGTCAATTTTTAAAGATTTTATTTATTTAGTTATTTTTTAAAGTTTGTTTATTTTGAGAGAGTGAGTGGGGGAGGGGCAGAGAGAGAGGAAGAGAAAGAATCCCAAGCAGGTTTCATGCTATCAGCACAGAGCTCATTGTGGGACTCAGTCTAATGAACCATGAGATCAGGACTTGAGCCAAAATCAAGAGTTGGATGTTTAACCAACTGAGCCACCAATGCTCCCCTAAGATTTTATTTTTAAGTAATCTCTAAACCCAGAGTGGAGCTCAAACTCACAACCCTGAGGTCAAGGGTCACATGCTCCACCTGAACCAGCCAGGCACCCCAAAAGTTTGTCAATTTTGATAGTATATTGAAAGAACTAGCTTTCAGTTTTATTGATCTTTTTTTCTTTAGTGTGCTTCTTATCTCTTTATCTCAGCTCTAATCTTTATTCTTTTTTTCCTGCTAGCTTTGGGTTTCTTTGCTCTCTTTGTAGATCTTTAAGTTGTAAAGTTAGGCTGTTGATTTGAGATTAAAAAATTTTTAAGTGTATTTTTTATTTTTGAGAGAGAGCGAGTGATGGGATGGGTAGAGAGAGAGAGAGAAGGAGAAAGGGAGACACAGAATCTGAAGCAGGTTCCAGGCTCTGAGCTGTCAACACAGAGCCCGATGCGGGGCTCAAACCCATGAACTGTGAGATCATGACCTGAGCCAAAATTGACGCTTAACCAACTGAGCCACCCAGCTGCCCCCTTTTTTCTTTTTTAATGTAAGTGTTTATAGATATAAATTTCTCCCTTAGCGCTGCTTTTGCTCCTTCACATAACTTTTACTAATGCTGTTTCCATTTTCATTTGTCTCTAAGTATTTTCACATTTTTCTTGTGATCCTTCTTTGCCCCATTGGTTGTTTAAAAATGATTTAATTTCCATAGGTTTGTGAATTTTCCAGTTTTACTTCAGTTTTTGATTTCCAACTTTATCCCATTGTGGTTGGAGAGATGCTTTGCATGATTTCTGTCTTTCTAAATCCACTGACACCTAATTTGTGGCCAAGCATATGGTTTATCCCGGAAAATGCCCCATGTGAAATTGAGAAGAATGTATGTTCTATTGCTGTTGGGCACAGCACTCTGTATATTCTGCTAGATCTAGTTGGTTTATTGTGTTGTTCGGGTCCTCTACTTCCTTACTTCTGTGTGTTTATTCTATATTATTGAGAGTGGGCATTAATGTCTATTATTTTAGAACTATCTGTTTCTCTCTTCAATTCTGTCAATTTTTGCTTCATAGGTTTTGATGCTCTATAATTTAACAGAGCTCATAGGTATACAAGTGTTTATAATTATTATATGTTTTGTTACATTTTCCTTGTATTGAACCTTTTATTAATACATGTCTTTTTTTGTCTCATAACCTTTTTGAAAATTTTTTTATGTTTTTATGTATTTTTGAGAGACAGCGTGAGCAGGGGAGGGTCAGAGAGAGGGAGGTACAGAATCTGAAGACAGGCTCTAGGCTCTAAGCTAGCTGTCAGCACAGAGCTCAACGCGGGGCTCGAACCTATGAACCGCGGGAGATCATGACCTGAGCCAAAGTCGGATGCTTAACCAACTGAGCCGCCCAGGCGCCCCATCTCATAACCTTTTTTGATGTTAAGTCTATTTCTGGGATTAGTATAGCCACCCCTGCTCTGTTTGGATTACTGTTCACATGGAATGTGTTTTTCCAAGCTTTCACTTTCAATTTATTTGTGTCCTTGGGTCTGAAGTGAGTGTTTATGAACAGCATATAGTTGGATCATGTTCTTATCCTTTCTAACAATTTTGTCTTTTGTTTGCGGAGTGTAATCTATTTACATTTTTAGTAATTACTGATGAGGAGGGACCTCTGTCACTTGCCTATGTTTTCTGTATTTCTCATAGATTTTTGTCCCTCATTTCCTGCATTACTCTCTTTTGTGTTCAGTTGATTTTTTTTTTTTTTAGTGAAATGTTTTAATTTGGGCTTTTTTTGTGTGTGTACTTTCTGGAGTGCACTCTCTCTCACTCTTTAGTTAACCATGGGGTTATATTTAATGTGCTAAAATTATAATACGTAACATATAATTATACCAGCTCAGCTTCAATCATATGTTTTTAATTCAGTCATATTTTTAAAAATGTTTCTTCTGTATGGCTTTGTCCCTACCTTCTGTAGTTGTTGATGTCACAGAATTACACAGAACTGTATGTTGTGTGTCCAAAAATTTAGACCAGTAATTATTATTTATGGATTAATCCCTTAAATGTTAAGTCACAGTACAATTAGCTTTTGTAATTGTTTGTATTTAATTTAACAGAGATTTTGATTTGGGCAAATGGCTTTGAGTTACTATCTTGTGTCCTTTCATTTCAACCTGAAGGACCACCTCTAGTCCTAGACTTGTGTGTCCTTGAAGGGCACATCTAGTAGGAAAGAACTCCCTTGGCTTTTATGTCTCTGCAAGATCTCAATTACTCTCTCATTTTTGAGGGACAGTTTTGCTGGTTATAGGATTCTGATTGACCATTCTGTTTTTTTATTTCAACACTTGATTATATCAACCCACTGCCTTCTGGTCTCCGTGGATTCTGATAAGAAATCTGATCATTTTATTGGAGATCCCTTGTATGTGATAATCACTTCTGTCTTGCTGCTTTCAAAGTTCTCTCTTTGCCTTTGGCTTTTGACCCTCTGATTATAATGAGCCCAGTGTGAGTCTTAAGAGTTTATCCTGGTTGGAGTTCACTGAGCCTCTTAGATGTTAATATTTGTCTCTTCCATCAAATTTGGGAAGTTTTCAGGTGTTATTTATTCAAATAAGCTCTATGTCCTTTCATTTCTCTTTGTCCTCTAGACTAACACATTGCATGTATTGGTCTACTGATGGCATCCCACAGGTTCTTATGTTCTGTTCACTCCTGGGTGATGCTTTTTCTTTCTTTTCCTCAGATTCAGTATCTTCAAGTTCACTGATTGCTTCTTCTGCCTCCTCAGAGCTGCTTTTGTATCCCTCTAGTGACTTCTTTCATTCAGTTATTATACTTTTCAGCCCCAGAATTTCTTTTTGATTATTCTTTATGTTTCCTGTCTCTACTAATATTTCTGTTTTAGTCATGCATCATTTTCTGGACTTTGTCTACTTTTTTTTTTTTTTTAGCTCTTTGACTATCTTTTAGACTGTTGTTTTGAAGTATTTTTCTAATTGTAGCACCTGGGTGGTTCAGTTGGCTAATAAGCATCCGACTTCAACTCAGCTCATGATCTTGTGGTTCATGGGTTCAAGCCCTGCATTGGGCTCTGTGCTGATGGCTCAGAGTCTGTAGCCTGCGTTGGATTCTGTGTCTCCATCTTTCTCTGCCCCTCCCCCACTTTTTGTTTTCTCTCGCGCGCGCTCTCTCTCGCTTGCGCTCTCTCAAAAATAAATAATGAAAACATTTTAAAAAATTAGACTTTGTCTAATAAGTACCCAATGTGGTCTTTCTCAAGGACAGTATCTCATAATTTTTTTCCCTTAGAATGGACTAAACTTTCTTGTTGCTTTGTATGTCCTGTGATTTGTGATTGTTGTTAAAAACTGGACGTTTGGAGATTGTTTTTAATGGTTGTAGGGTGTCTGTAGGGAGATGAGTCTAAGGTATAAGCTTAAGCTATTCTCTGTTTTTTCTAAGACTGTGATTTTTCCTGGGCATGTATGAGGATTTTCTACATTTCCCCATGTATGTGATTGATTTTGAACATCCTAGTCCATGAATTTTTGCCTCCCAAAAGGAGAATAAGAGAAACATGATAAAGGAAAAGGAGTGGAAGGGATGGACATCTGTCCTTTAAATCCTCTGTAAAATTGCTTCAGCCAGTGAGGGAGAGGCTTTGCAACAATGGCTGCCCACGTGTCTGTCACACCTCCAATCATAGAAGCAGTAATCACAACACAGATCTGTGGGATTGAGCCCTGTGTTGGGCTCTGTGCTAACAGCTCAGAGCCTGGAGCTTGCTTTGGATTCTGTGTCTTCCTCTCTTTCTTCCCCTCCCCCACTCACTCTCTGTCTCTCTCAAAATAAAATGAAGACATAAAAAATTTAGAAAAAAAGAACACAGATCTGTGATACCTGGAGATGGATTCTGTCAGCGCCTTTATAGTCCAGGTGAGGAGACAGGTTCCTGGTGCTTACTGTCCCACCATCTCCCCTCTAGCTGGCCTGCAGATGCTTTTTGTAGTATTTTTCCTGTGACTGGTTGTGCGCTGAGTTGTTCCATCCAGGCCAGTATTGGCCACTGACCTGTCCTGTCTTTCCCTTAGGATTTGGCTCTTCCAGGTCCCTTGCAGTTACTCCGCTGGGGCTAGGGGAGGAGTCCTTTGTGCTTCCCAGTATGGACATAGTTCCAGTCCGTGAGATGGGCCCAGAGAGGGCCTGACGCAGGTGAATGACAGCTGGGGGAGAGTGTCATGTCAGAGCTGTGTTCAGATGACACCAGGAACCTATCATGATTGACTTTTGTTCTGGTGCCGATGCTGGTGGCTACAGCTCCCTTCTATCTTCCCTTCTCCATTCTTGACACTTTGCTGACATCATTTTTTAAATGTTTTATTTATTTTTAAGAGTGAGAGAGACAGCACTAGTCGGAGAAGGGCAGAGAGACAGGGAGGCACAGAATCCAAGGCAGGCACCAGGCTCTGAGCTGTCAGCACAGAGCCCGACATGGGGCTTGAACTCACAAGCCGTGAGATCATGACCTGACTGAAGTCGGACCCTTAACTGACTGAGCCACCCAGGGACCCCTACTGACGTCATTTTTATTTTTTCTCAAGCCCTGGGCTGATGCCCACTTCTCTGGACACCATTTTTCTCACTTACTCTTCACACTCATCTCTCCACAGTGCTTTCCAACATTGTCGTATTCTAAAGTATGCACATATCTTTTCCTAATTCTTGAAAACCAGTTACTTTGTTGCAGTCAGATTTTCCTACATATGGACATAGACTTCTGCCCAGCGTCACATGTCCCCAGCAGATGCATCCAGCTGAAACCCACTGACAGCAGAACAAGCTGTAGAACGTGTTTCACCCCTGGCCTAACCCTTTCCTTATACACTGTACCTAGTGAGGCCTTTCCAATTCTACAACCTTGAGGGCCCAGTAGTGCACTGCAGCTGCTTCCAAAACCTAACCCCAGCTTCCTCTGCCTGAAAAGAATTCCATATGCTGGCTCTGTAGTATGTCATGTGTACATCTGTGATGGGCCTTCCTTCTTCCCAGTAACGTCAACGTGTACTTCATTACCACTTCTGTGCTTTCAGGTTGTGGGCATGGAGTGGAGGATGAGGATGCACCTTCTGAAGAAAGCGTTTCTGTCGGAGTGTCACAGATCAGGACTCTCGAGGCTTACTCATCTCCCCAGAAGGCCCCGCCCTTTGAGGTGTGTGGCCCGATCTTGAGAAACATTCCGCACTTGGCAGAGCACCTGGAAACTTATCCTGGGGAAAAACCATATACACGCGGGAAACAATTCTGTTTAGCTTCCGACCTTCAACAGTACCAGGGGCAGCGTACTCGGGAGACTCCCTTCAGAAGTTATATGGACAGAGCCTCGTTTTTAAAGAGCTGTACAGTTCACGTGTCAGGGAAGCCCCTTACCTCTGAGGAGGCAGGGAAGGACTTCTTAGCCAGCATGGGATTTCTCCAACAACAGGTCCCTCACACTGGGGAGAAGCTGAACAATGAGTGTGGGGCTGTCTTTCACAGTGGAAAACGTCAGCACAACTGTGGAGAATGCAAGAAAGCCTTCAGCTGCACAGACACACTTGCTCAGGACCAGAGAGTCCTCACTAGAGAAGGACTTTATGAGTGTGGCAAGTGTGGAAAAGCCTGTACCCGAAGATGTAACCTCATCCAGCACCAGAAAATCCACACTGGGGAAAGACCTTATGAATGCAGTGAATGTGGAAAATTCTTTACCTACTACTCCAGTTTCATTATACATCGGAGAGTCCACACTGGAGAAAGGCCCTACGAGTGCAGTGAATGTGGGAAGTCCTTTAGCCAGAGCTACAGCCTCAATAGCCATAGGAAAGTTCACACTGGAGAGAAGCCTTATGAGTGCAGGGAATGTGGAAAATCTTTCAGCCAAAGGTCCAACCTCGTTCAACATCAGAGAGTTCACACTGGAGAAAGGCCTTATGAGTGCAGTGAATGTGGGAAGTCCTTTAGCCAAAACTTCAGTCTCATTTACCACAGGAGAGTTCACACTGGAGAGAGGCCTCATCAGTGTGGTGAATGTGGGAAATCCTTTAGCCGAAGCTCCAGCCTCATTCACCACAGAAGACTTCACACTGGAGAAAGGCCTTATGAGTGTACTAAATGTGGGAAATCCTTTAAGCAAAGTTCCAGCTTCAGTTCACATCGGAAAGTCCACACAGGAGAAAGGCCTTATGAGTGTGGGGAATGTGGAAAATCCTTTAGCCATAGCTCCAACCTCAAGAACCACTGGAGAGTTCACACTGGTGAAAGGCCTATTGAGTGCAGTGAATGTGGAAAGTCCTTTAGCTGTAAATCTAACCTTGTCAAACACCTGAGAATTCACACTGGAGAAAGGCCTTATGAGTGTGGGGAATGTGGAAAATCCTTTAGCCAAAGCTCCAGCCTTATTCAACATCGGAGAGTTCACACTGGCAAGAGGCCTACTGAGTGCAGAGAATGTGGAAAATCCTTTAGCTCCAAAGCTGACCTCATTCAACACCAGAGATTTCATACTAGGGAAAGGCCTTAGATGTACAGGGACATGTGGTTTCCTTTTAAATAATTACACTGGAGGAAGGAAGTTGTGAAGAAGCCATCTAGCAAATTTAAGCCCATATGTCTGAAAATTCATAGTGGTGAGATCCAAGTATGAGGGAATCTATAAGGAGCTGTGTTACACTTCCTAACCTGTCCAGGGTTCTTGCCAGATATATGTCACTGCCAGTTTCTGTGGAAGAGTTTTGTCATCTCTACCACTCAGCAGGTTCACACAGTATGCATCAGTTACACACAGTGTCCTCAGGGACGTCTCCCCACCCCTCTTTGCTGGAGGAAATCATGATTAGTCTTAGCCCTTATAGGGTCTTCATTCTCTTCTCTTGTAGAAGTCAGGGGATGGCCCTACCCAGTTTTGGCCCAGCGAACCCAATCTGAGTTCTTCTGGTAACTTGCCAAGAAGGACTACGTTTTCAAAGATGTGTTAGTTTTGTGTGACACTCATCTTGGATTTTCCTGTCTTCCAAGTCACCAATCTGCCTCTTATTGCTTTGGATTTTGCAATAATAAAGACATTATTGCTTAAACGTCTTTTGATCTTGGAGTTCTGTGCCCTGCGTGAGGTGATTTGATAACACCTGGGCTCTGCCAGCATTAAGGAGTGAACCACTCTCATGGGGTTTCCAGTACTTTGTGCGTCTCAGAGATGACAGTTTGATGAAAGAAAATAGCTCTCTTTCAACTTTAGCCTAATTTATGGTTTTTGCCCAAGGTCTTGTAGGAAACACTGCGGGGCCTCTTCTTAATTTGTGGACTGGATATCGGGATTTTTTTGTGGGCTCAGAACACTCTGAAGAGTCAGGAAGTTGACAACCTCCAGTGCTTTTGAGAACAACATGAATTGTTTTTCATGGTGGATGTCCCATAATGCTCAGTAGTGTTGATGGACTTCTCTAGCCCCGTCCTACAAAGGAGCCATGTGCCCTGATACCCAGAATTCACTAGGCTAATGTCATGGTAAGAATACAGGGCCCCAGGGCAACCGTAATTGGTAGAGTAATGCTGCAGGGGACTGCAGCAAAGTAGATGGAACGGCCCCTTCTAAAATTACATCAGAATGCTCTGATGACTGTGCAGCATTAGTGTGCACAGACATTCTCAGGGCCTCCGGGGACGTGCATCTTCGCAGCTGAGGTCTTTGTCAAAGAAAATAAGCTGTTGGTTTCGTGGATTCCCTTAGGCTTTCTGGTATGTTCACCTAAAGGCCACTTCTGCACAGATATGAAAATAGGCATACAGAGAAAGGAGATCCCTTAGTCTGTTGATGTGGCTCTGTGACCAAGCCAGCATTCCTGTTGACTCAGGTGGAATAGATTTAACTGCTCATAAATATTTGCTAAGGCAAGTCTGCCTTTCCTAGGTCATGAGGCAAGAGACGGAGTCAAATAGGGCTCCCGAACCTGTTATGAAAAAAACAGGAGATTTAGGGTGGTTTTTTGTTTGTTTGTTTGGTTTTAGTGGTGTGGTTTTTTTTTTTTTTTTTTTTTTTGAGAGACAGAGACAGCGCGAGGAGGGGAGGGTCAGAGAGAGAGAGAGACACAGAATCTGAAGCAGGCTCCAGGCTCTGAGCTAGCTGTCAGCACAGAGCCGGATCCGGGGCTCGAAACCACGATCCGTGAGATCATGACCTGAGCCGAAGCCGGACGCTTAACCGACTGAGCCACCCAGGCGCCCCTAGGAGTTTTTTCAAAAACTATTTTGTAGAACTTCATTCAGGTATAGTTGATATGCAGTGTATTGCACCTGTTTGAGGTGTACAGTTTGTTAAGTTCTGACATCTGCATAACTCACAGAACCTCGTCATAGTCGTAATGAACATGTCCATCACACCTGATGTACCTCATGTCATTTTATGAGCTGTCTTTCCCTTGTCCAGGCAACCACTGACTTCCCTTCATTTGTAATAAATTAGTTTATATTTCCTAGAATTTTCTATGATCTGAGTCAAAATATTTTTTCTGGTTTCATTCATGATTTGTAATTATTTTGAGATTCTTCAATGATGCTTATATAAGTATTTCATTCTTTTTATTGCTGCATAGTATCTTTTCTATGGATATACTATTTGTTTATACATTCATCTGTCAGGGGTCTTTTAGGTGCCTCGGTTTAGATATTGCAAATAAAGCTGCTGGAACGTTTGTATGTGTATATGTATTTTTCACTTCTCTTGGGTTAGTAACTCAAAGAAAAATGCCTGAGTCATAGGGTAAGTGAATGTTTAACCTATTAAGAAACTGCCAGACTGATCTAAAATGATCATTTGCCTTTCACGCCCACCAGGAGTGCATGAGAGTCCCAGTTCTTTCTCATCCTTGCCGGTATGTGGCATCAGTCTTTGGGTTCAGTCTTTGGAATTTGCCCTTTTAATAAGCAAACAGTCATTTTAATTGCATTTCCCTAAGGATTTAAGATGTCGAACATTTTTTTCTTGTATTTATTTGCCATCTGTATGTCTTCTTTCACTTGTTTTTGTTTCTCAGGTGCTTTCGTGCCATTTACAATGTAATGACCACACACCCCACACACTTTTTAAGTTTACTCCGCATTCTTTACATATTCGCCATCACAGTCTTAAGTCTAGACTTTCAGTAACACAGTGAAGTCCTGGTTTGTAGTGTATGTGAAGTGTCTCTGAAGGCCCCCTGTGGCCGGTTTCAGACCGCCAGTGTTAATGTCCATGAGCACAGCGGGGGGGAGTTGCCGGAGGTGCCGCGTTCTGTTTCCACCTTCCAGTCCAGCAGCTGCAGATAACCCGTGGAGCAGCCCTGATCATAAAACACAGCAAAGTGATTTAGGAAGCGACCAGTTGGGAAGGTTTGTTTAATAGAAGTATCATTGGCCACATATAAACCACATAGTTCAGAGGTACACTGTAATGTTTTGATACGTGCTTGACATCCCTGAAACCAAACATTTCCCTGAAAACATAACAGAAGATTGATCATATTGACAGTAATTCAGTTAGATACTTCGATTGTTCAAGAAACAAAAACAAAGTTGGCAAGATATTTGAATTACAGGACATTAGGGGTGCTGGGGTGACTCAGCTGAGCGTTCGACTTCAGCTCAGGTCATCGCACAGTTTGTAGGTTTGAGCCCCACTTCAGGCTCTGTGCTGACAGTTCAGAATGTGGAGGCTGCTTCAGATTCTGTGTCTCCCTCTCTGCTCTTTTCCTGCTCGTGCTCTGTCTCTCCCAAAATTAAATAAACATTAAAAAATGAAATACAGGAAATTCTTGGGAAAAAATCAAACTTGGGAAAATAGTTTTCTCAAAGGATCAGAAAGAATGCAAATTAACAGTTGAGATGCAGTTTGCCAACAGTTTATTTCAGGGTCAATGCCTGTTTCTATTATAAACCCTCTGGAAATTTGTATGTTTTTGTTGACAGAAAAACTATAAGTAATCCAACATAATTCTCAGCTTGGGGTTCTATTAAATGATTGGAGAATTTCAAGAAATTTGAAAACTTTCAGAGGGAACATTTATAAAGTGTTACTATGCTCTTCACATTCTCAGTATTATTACCCATATTTAGCTGAGGAGCAGACCTTCGCCCCTAATTTCTAAAGTTTTCCAGTGCATATAAACTTAGGTTTATTGCATCTCTCACATTTCAGTTGCCCATATTCGGTATGTTTTGTAACAAGAAGTACAAGTAGCACTGATGTTTGGAGGCGTTAATAGCTTTTGTCTCCGTACCTCCAGCGCGGGGTGGAGCTCAGAGAACACATCTCTCTGGCTGTAATCATGGCTGTCTATAGGCCTCTGGCAGGAGCGAAATGTGTTTGTGTAATGATCCTCATGTATTTGAATGAAAATTGTAAAGTAAGTTCAGAGATGAAATAAAAGGAAGAGGTAGACCAAATCAATTAGCAAAACAATTAAATCAATTAAGTAAGAGAAAATAAACTGGCAAAGGGCCAGAAATCATCTTGAAGATCTATCAAAAATATATTTAACATACAAATTAGGTAAGGTTCATTGACTTGTAGTAGGACATAATCAATTTTATTTATATCTGAGAAACCACAGTAGATACTTAAGTGTCCTCAGAGGTAGGGGCCCTGGGTCGATCTGTCAGTTGAGGGCCCGACTTTGGTTCAGGTCATGATCTCACGGTTTGTGAGTTTGAGCCCCACATCAGGCTTTGTGCTGTCATCATGGAGCCTGGTTTGAACCCTCTGTCTCCCTCGCTGTCTGCCCCTCACCTACTTATGTTTGCGCTTGCGCTCTCTCTCTCTCTCTCAAAAATAAATAAACGTTAAAAATAAAAAAGGAGGGGCACCTGGGTGGATCAATC
This sequence comes from Mungos mungo, assembly GCA_004023785.1. Classification (NCBI taxonomy): domain Eukaryota; kingdom Metazoa; phylum Chordata; class Mammalia; order Carnivora; family Herpestidae; genus Mungos; species Mungos mungo. The sequence continues at coordinate 61,250 of PISW01008434.1, forward strand.
GGTTAGGCATCCAACTTCAGCTCCGGTCATGACCTCGCAGTCTGTGAGTTTGGCCTTGCTTCAGGCTCTGTGCTGACAGCTCGGAGCCTGGTTCAGATTCTGTGTCTCCTCTCTCAGCCCCTCCCCCACGCACACTCTGTCTCTGTCTTTCAAAAATAAATAAATGTTAAAAATAAATAACAACAACAACAACAACAAAGAATCCTCAGATATAGGGCACCTGGGTGGCTCAGTCAGTTAAGCATCGGATTTGATCTCTGCTCAGGTCTTGATCTCAGGGTCATAAGTTCAAGCCATGCATTGGACTCTGCACTGGGTGTGAAGCCTACTTAAAAAAGAAAAAGAAAATGGCAGCTCATGGTAGGTAACTGGCCCCTATACTCACATAACTGAAGTGAATGAAGCCATTCGGCCATCCACTGGCAAATGTTTTGCTGTTCTGTATATCCTATCCAGTGCCTATTTCAACACCTTTTCAATCACATTCACCCTGAAAGGTGAATTTAACAGTTAATCACTTTCAAAGGAACACAATACACCTTTACTCAGTTGCCCATGGGATATCTCAGAAGTTCACCCATCACATGTCACCTCTACTGGCAACACCCGAATTGTATTTAGCTGCCCCCAGGCACCCATATATAACACTACATTGATGACCCTCTCCTGTGAGGGAACATACTAGATACACACGACATGCAAATAATCATTGCTGCACTTAGAGCAGATGGGCTGTTGCCCTCCCCCATAAAGTTCAGGGTCATGCCACCTCAGTGAAAGTCCTAGGTTCATCCAGTATGCCTAAGAGCCACCCTCTTCCCAAAGTAATTATAGGGCAACTTCTACTGTCAGTTTCAATAAGTCTCAAGGCAAATCTAGTGAGTCCTTAGGCATTCCTTGTTCCTCCTCTTCCATCCGTCCCTGTTGGTCTGGCTCCAGTCCTAATTGGGATGGAGGCCAGGTCAAGCCTCAAGTTATTGTGGTATATGATCGTCTCGCCATCAAATGCCCCTTTGGCTATCTGTCAGAGTCATTTGGTACCTTGATAAATGTTGATTTGCTTAGCCTACACCACAAGCTTTGCCAAATATTCCGGGCTATAAAGGATACTTAGTTTCTAACACCTGTGATAATCTTAGAAAGTAGAGATCATGACTCCAGGACCCTCACCCACCTAACTGAATAGCAGAGTGGCCGAGAATGACGAAAATTGGACTTACCTGGTAAGCTCTTCCACTAAGGAATGCAGGTTCCCTCCAACCTCACAGCCCTGAAATGGGAACCGCACCCAGTCCACACTAAGTCCATATGGTCAGTGGGCCCTCAGTGCCTTTGACTGTAGCACTCACACAGAACTAATACTTCTGCCCAGCCTTCTGGCTTCTCATAGCTTGGCTATATCTACTTTGGGTAAGTAAGCATGTGCCTGGAACACTGCAAGCCATGAGCAGACCCCACCTGGCAGGGCAACAGCCATCTAGCTGTATTTTGGCACACTGACACCCATAGTTTAATGGCCTCTTAAACACCACTGCTGTAGCCAACCACTAGTTAGCACCATAATTTTGCTCCCATCACTCTGCCAAAATTCTGTATAGCAGGACGTGCTGTAAATTTCCCTTTCAACGGCCTGGCCATGTTGAAGCCTATTAAGATGATCTTAAAGAAACTTTGGCCATAGCACTACCCGTAGCCTGTTGATCTATTTGGCTGGACACATTTCCAAATCTAAACCTCGATTGTTCTCTTGGCCTTCCCTTTACAAACTAACTCCAGGGGCGCCTGGGTGGCTCTGACAGTTAAGCATCCAACTCGATTTTGGCTCAAGTCATGCCCTGTATCAGGCTCTGCACTAAGAGCATGGAGCCTACTTGGGACGGACTCTCTCTCTCTCTCTCTCTCTCTCTCTTTCTGCCTCTCCCATGCTCATGCTTGCTTGCTCTCTCACTCACTCTCTCAAAAATAAATTAACATAATTAAAAAAAAAAACAACTCCCAACTCATCAGGATGATCACTATAGTGTCCTGAGCAAAATGCTTACTGACAGCATAGAAATTCTTGGTTCTCAGGTCAAATGCCAAGACCAAGATCATAGCCCCCACGGATCATTCTCCCAAACGCCCCTCGTTTCTGTAGGCATGTATTGCGCCAAGTCCGACTTCTCTGAATTTGACTTGCGCCATCGCCATTTGGAGGCTAACCATCACCCTTTGACTTCTTGCCAGAAAAACGTTCTGTACCTTGACTGTGGCATAATTACATGAATCTACACATGTGATAAGATTGCACAGAACTACACACACATGCACAGGTACGTGTAAAATGGTAACTCTCAGAAAGGTCTGAAGATTGAACCAATGTCCAGTTCCTGGGTTTGATATAAAGATCATTTCAGATGTTACCAGGGGAGAAACTAAGTGAAAGGTACCTGCACTGTTTGGAACTTCTTGTGAATCTATAATTATTTCAAAATAGACACTTTTTAAAAATCACATGTTTGTCTTGCTAAATCCCTCTCACAACTTCTCGACAGTCAGAATAAAATCCAGATTCCTCATCATAGCCTCCAAAACCATGCCCACCGACGCTTCCCCTCACCCCTCCGCCTCTCGCGCTCCTGCTCCCACCCTCCTGGCCTCCCCCTGACCCCACCGCCAAGCCAAGCCCACGCTAGCCCCAGGGTCTTGGTATATGCTTTTCTCTTTGCCGGGAGTTTTCCCTCATTTTTGCACCTGGATGAGATCTTCACTGAGCTGCATAATATCATCTGTTATTTAGTGTCTGATTCCCTTTCTATGCTGTCCAGTTTAATGCCCATTCTTCCACTTGTACAGACATGAATCCTGAAGCCTGGGGACGTTGGACATGACCAAGGTCAGCCAGTTGGTAATGGGCACAGCTCGGATGATTTCGAGTCCCGGTCTGTCCCCAGAGTCAGGCACTTAGCTACTAGCACTTGGCTACTTCACATGTAACCTGGAAGGAGATAAGAAGGTAAAAAACCAAGTCCACTGAGGTCTCAATCTCCTCCCCCGCCTATCCTGTCCCAGACCCCGCCCCGTCTGCTTCACTTTACATCAGCTTCACCCTTTCCTGGTAAGGAAATTCTGGCCTTTCTTTGCTGCTCCTACCAGCCTCCGCACATCTGCCCCCCGGTCGCATCGCCACGGGGCCCTCAGCTTCAGTCGCCTGTGCATCCTTCGTGTCCCGTGACTCACCCATATGTGTATCTTCCTGCCTCGTCCCTGAACTTCATCTGCCACCGCCTGTCACATGCCTCAGAGTCCCGCCACTTCAGAGTCTCATGGCTATGCCTGATCAAGACTGCTGTTGTCTGTCCCCAGGCATCCCTGCTGCGTCCTCACATGTATGTCCCCTCTTTGGGGACTACAGTGAAGCCTTGGATTGTGAGTAACTTGTTCTGCGAATGGTCCACAAGATGAGCCAATGTTTCTAAGAAATTTTTTTAATGTTTTATTTATTTTTGATACAGAGAGAGACAGAGCATGAGAGGAGGAGGGGCAGAGAGAGAAGGAGACACAGAACCGGAAGCAGGCTCCAGGCTCTGAGCCAGCTGTCAGCACAGAGCCCAACGTGGGGCTCGAACCCACGAACTGTGAGATCTGACCTGAGCCGAAGGCGGAGCCTTAACCGACTGAGCCCCCCAGGCGCCCCTCTAAGAAATTTTTAACTTGATAAACAAGCAATGTCCTGCAATGTGAGTAGTCCGTGACACCGAACGTCACATGATCACAACTGAGCCAATGGTTCTTGAAATTCGGTTTGATACATGGGTTCTTTGGATGACAGGCATGTTTCCAGAATGAACAATGCTGGCAAACCACAGTTTTACTGTACTTATGTCTAGATCCTGGTTTATTGTCATCATGTATTCGACAACGATGTTTAGTAGCAGTATGTGTTAGTCACTGTTTCAGAAGCATGAAGCAGAAGAATATCCTTGCCCACAAGTGGGTCACAACCTCTGCTCTTTTATGCTTTCTACTGCATCCTTCTGTCCTTTGTCTTTCAGATGTCATCTTCAGTCTATCATCTGACTAATTCTTGCAAGTTGTCTTTCTCCTATTTATTCTACCAAGTCCTCTCTTTATAAATATTTTTCATGACCAATATTTTCCCAATTTTTTAAGCATATCTTCTTCTTCCTATGGCCTTTGTCTTTCTTCATCTCCTTGGTTATTTTACCTGCTTATTTGAATTTCTTTGTACTTCTCCTCCATCACTGTTTTCCAGATGTCCTATGTTGTTGACTATGATCTTTGTGATTTTTGTGATTTTTTCATATCTAACTACTCTTCCCAGGATGTCTGTGTTGCTCTGTCTCCCAAGCGTGTGGAGGAAAGGCCAAGGTCAGGCCATGTGCTGAGGTAATGAGTATGCAACAAGGGGAGGGGGTCAGGGAAGGGAGCCCAGCTCCCACTACACTAGGAAACCAGGCGTTTTCATCTCAACCGGGCCAGGGTGGAGGCATCGTCTGAACTGTCATCCCACAGGTTAGGGGGATGAGAGAGGATGACGACAGCCTAGGGACGGCCGACCAGCCTGACTGACGGCTCCTCGCCTCCTCTTGCCCGGTGTCGGTGCCTGTTCCAGAACCACAGAGGGAAGGAAACTGGAATAGGAAAATAATGGCTACCCTGAGGCCATGAAGGTGGTAAAGCAAACTGCTTTTCTTTCTTTTATTTTTTTAGTGTTTGTTTATTTTTGAGAGAGAGAGAGAGAGAGAGCTGGGGAGGGACAGAGAGAGAGGGAAAGAGAGAGAATCCCAAGCAGGCTCCATGTTGTCAGCACAGAGCCCGATGTGGAGCTTGAACCCACAAACCGTGAGATCATGATCTGAGCTGAAGACAGACACTTAACCGACTGAGCCCCCCAGGCGTCCCTAAAGACACTTCCTTAAGATATATTGTTGATTTCATTACGGCAGGTGCCCCGAAACCACTTTTCTTTAACTTGTCCTCACCACAGCTCCGGGCTTGATTTCCCCGTACTGTGGAGCAGGACTCTGAAAGTTACTGTCATCTGTGCTTTCCTCTAACTTCTCATTTCTCTCCCTCGATCTGGGGGGGAGGCAGCAGCCCTTGCAAGGTCGCCACCTCTTTTGGCCCCTGAAGCAGTCTTAACATTTCTGCTCTATAAACCCTCCTGTCCTTCTTCTGATTCTGCGCCCCCTGCAGCTGCCACGTCCGTTTAGGCCACGCCCCTCCCATCTGGAATATTCATTTCAAAAAGGACGCATAATTATGAGAACTTCCAAATGCCCAGCTCTATATAAGCTACTCAGGATGCAGTGCAGGGAAAAAATTTCTGTCTGTGAGTTGGTTAAATTCCAGAGTGACAGATAGTAAGACAAGTAAGAAGAGCATAGCTTGTCTGGTGGAGGTGATTGCTACGGAGAAAACTGAGGCAGAGAGGTGACCAAAGACTGCCTGGTGGAGGGGGCCTGGGATTCGAGGAAAGGCATCCGAGGTAGCCCAGGACAGCAGAGCAGAACACTGGGAGTCCCTCTCCCAAGGGGCAGAAGGAGGGGACAATGAAAGACCCACAGTGGGAGTGAGGCCACTCGCTCCTGGGAACCGTGGGGGCCCGGGAGGCTGCGGCAGAGCGGACGGAGAGGCAGACAGGCCACTGGGGCCAGAGCAGCAGGGTCTCCAGGCCCCTGCGTCTGTGACCCTCAGAGTGTGGTCCGGGGGGTCGCTGTCCACCACACTCGCTCACGTCTTGGGCAAGGCAGGTACCTACACGTGGAGAGCAAGTGTATAAACTCAGGGCAAGTTGACACGTGTTTTCTGTCTGTTGACTCTGATGACATAAAAGCCCTTACACTTCATACACCTTCCTTGTTGGTTTTGCATTTCTGTTGATTTATGTTTCTTGCATTTTGTGAAACTGTGGGTCTGTGACATGTTGGGGTGTGGGAAGGTCTTTCACCTTCACCGAGGGTGCTTTGCACCCTGGCAGAGTGATTCTGGAAGCCATCGGGGAGCTTCGGCAGAGGAGGGACGTGGTCAGAGGGTTTAGCAGGGTCCCTGTAATGACTGCTTCAAGGATAGAAAACTGGCAGGGGGAGAGGACAGCAGAGAGGCGCCGATGCCCGCCAGTGAGGGGGGACGGTTGAGGCGGTTTGACTCCGGAAATGACTTGAAAGTGGGAGGCTGACGGATGATGTTCGGGCTGCCTACAGGTGTCCTCCCTAAAAAAAAAAAAAAAAAAAAAAAAAAGCCATTCCATCTACTTCCCCAACTCTCTCTCGTCTTGTACTGAGTGGTGGCTTCCTCTACAAAGAGTCAGAAAGAGCTGACCTTCCGGAAATGTGTTCCTGCCCCTGTCCCCCCAGTGAGGACAGGGTGCCCTTCCCAGCCACATTGCAAACCAGGGGCCTGTCACCATTGAAACTCCGCCTTCTCTGGCAGTTGAGTCTCCGCCATCCTGTGCTTTCTCAACATAAAATAAGAACTCATCTCCCTTCCCACCAAAATCATGTTTGTTTCAGACCCTGTGTTCTTTTTGCTGGGCTAGGAGCCCTCCTCTGGGGTGAAACAGGGTGCTGTGAAAATGACCACCGGACGCCAAATAGGAGCGAGACAAGATTTTATTCACGCCTGGGCCAAATCCCATCTCCTGATGTTAAGGAGAAAAGAGCAGAGAATGGCCCCGAACAAGGGCAGCGATGAGTTTGTTGGACTGTAGCCAGGCAGAATACGTCATAACCAATTACAATTTAGTTTTATGGGAACCTATCATTTTAGGTTCTTTGTCTTGTAAATGACCAGTCGTATTTAAACACATAAGATATCACGAGGCAGTGACTCTGTGACTTTTTACATGTTGGCCTTGGCCTTGGCCTTGCCCTGGCCAGATCTCGGGGAAAGGAGTGGGAGAGCGTTTTTCAACAAGTTACCTATTTAGCGAGCAGGCGAAGTCACGGAATCGGGACGAGGCGGTTAGCACCTTCTGATAACTTTAACCGGGAGCTACGGAGGCTTTATCTCAATGTTTTAGCAGTTACCACGCAGTTAGTCTGAACAGTGAATGGGGAGATGCATTCGCAAAGCAATTTACAGAGGCCGAAACAGCCGGTTAAAGGTTTTCCATTTTACTTGGGCTTGTTAACCTATAACATGGAGTCCCGGGGCCCCCTCTGACTCACTGCCTGGGACTGGCACCGGAAGAGAGAACATGAGCCTCGTTCTCTCCCGCACTTGCGATCCACGAATCTAGAAAGTTAGAAAGTATCAGCAGCTTTGTGGGAGACTCCCTTGAGACAAGACTTGGCCAGAATTTATGTGAGACTAACGTTAATCTCTGCATTCCCACTCAGTGTATGTTGTTACATTTCACTGCAGACATATTCGGATTTGATTGTGGCTGGTCGTCCCCGCCCCGGGGGTGTTATGTAAGAAGGTGTTGAGCCGGATCAGGAGCGGATTTTATCCAATCACATATGTAAATGCACCGTTAACCCCAGACCCTGTAAGAAGGAGACCGAGGAAGGCCCGTCAGATGCGCCCTGTGCAGCAGAGAGTCAGACGGCAGCTCCGCGTTTAGCCCCGCTTTGAGGTTGGCTTCTTGAGAAGGTGAGTTTCCCGAACGGAGGGAGATTTTCTGATGTCGTGTGTCTGAGTGTGCCTGTATGTGCACACGGGCGTAGCCCTGAGGAGAACATTCCTAGGTGCAAAGTTATGGGGGTCCCCCAAGTGTGAGGGATGGTCGCTTGTTTCAACCTCTCTAACTGTAAAAACCTGGGTTGATTACAGGAGACCTCTCCTGGGAAAGTCTTTTTTTTTTTTTTTAAGTTTATTTATTTTTGAGAGAGAGAGAAAGGTCAAGCACGAGCAGGGGAGGGGCAGAGAGACAGACTTGGAGAGAGGGAATCCTAAGCAGGCCCCACGCTGTCAGTGGAGAGCCTGCCCAGGCACTCGAACCCATAAACCGCGAGATCATGACCTGAGCCAGAATCAAGAGTCGGACATTTAACCGCTTAACCGACTGAGCCACCCAGGCGCCCCTCCTGGGAAAGTCTTTTTGTGTGACTCTGTTCTCTTGTTAATTTTATGTTTCTAGCAATTCACTTTTATTACATCTTGTGAATGTGTTGGCTCGCGGCAGATTGAGATGAATAGGTTGACACTGAAGTTTAAAGGATGGGTGTCATAGGGTGCGGGTGGTGGGGGGGGACTCAGTCAGTGAAGTGGCTGCCTCTTTATCTCGGCTCAGGTCTTGATCTGTGAGTCCGAGCCCTAAGTTTAGCTCTGCACTGGGCGTGGCTCCTATTTAAAAAGAAAGTGAGGGGTGGGTCCCGGGCTTTTACTGAGTGCTTAACGTGCCAGCAAATGCTCTGAATGTACTAACTCCTTAGCTCCCATGGCAACTCTGGGTGCTGGGTATTATCAGAGACCAGGGCCCCCAGGACACAGACGAGAACCTGATGGGTAACGTTTCTGGGGTCACACAGCTTGTAAATGGCAGACTCCAGATTAAGAGCCCTGGCAGGACGAGGTGTGGTGCACACACAGAAAAGTGAAAAAGTCGAAGTAGATAGCTTAGTGGACTTTTACAGAGAAGCATTCCTGCATAAACTATCTCCAAGATCAAGAGGTCGAGGGGCGCCTGGCTGGCTCAGTTGATAGAGTGTATGACTCCTGATTTCTGATTTCGGGGCCATGAGTTCAAGCCCCACATAGGGTATGGAGCCCACTTAAAACAAACAAACAAAAAAAGACCAAGAGGTGAAATATTGCCAGCTGGGACTGGGATTCTAGCATCCCCGGAATTCTGTTTAGTTCTGAGATGGGGTCCTCCACAGCAGCCCCCCACGGATATACCTGTCAGTATCTACTCTGGTCCCCCAGAGTAACTGACATCCTAAATAATATTGACAGTGTTTGTGTGCCTTTTTTCTTTTTTCAAATAAGCTCTACACCCAACGTGCGCTTGAACTCACGACCCTGAGATCAAGCGTCTCATACTCTACCGACTTGAAATAACACAAACGGGAATAAACAGAATGTATTTTTTGGTTTCTGCATTATTTCTTTCAACATTATGATTAGGTTATTCTGTGTTGCATGAAATAGTGCATTCATCTTCATCACTATCAAATGTGACTCTGAATTACTGATAGTCTAGCCTCTTTAATGTTAGACACTTAGATTGTTTATAACAAATGGGAATATTGTGAATTAGGATGATATAAACACTCTCATACGTCTTTGATGCACGTGGGTGGATCTTTCTGTTGAATATATGCCCTGCACTAACCCTGGGGAGCTGCAGCGCGGAGGGAACTCAATACAGAGCTCGTAGATACGAGTCAAAACACGTCACAGTGTGGACGCACCAAAAGAGATTGAGGTTCGAGGCATTCCAATCCATGCTGACAGAATGATTTTTCTCATTCTGGCAGGTATTTCTTAGCATGTTATTGCAGGGTTTTGTTTTGTTTTTTAAGTTTATTCATTTAGTTTTGAGAGAGGATGTGCGCATGTGAGCTGGGGAGGGGCAGAGAGGGGGGGGGGAGAGAGAGAATCCCAAGCTGTCAGTGCAGAGCGCCCTGCAGGCTCCATCAGGAACTTCGAGATCATGACCTGAGCCCAAACCAAGAGTTGGACGTTTAACTGACTGAGCCATCCAGGTGCCCTTGTAGTTTGATTTTAAGGTATCTGCTTTTAACAAGCCCTTGTGGTCATTTTTCTATAAGGCAATCTCTGTCTCGTTGATCTGAAGTCCATTGTAGACTTATTCTGTGTTTTGCACGTATGTTGAAATGTCTTCTATCTTGTGCTGCATTTTTTTAATGCACGAACGACTTTGCTTGTTGAACAGCAGCTCTTGTTCTAACGTAGTCCAGCCTGTCGGTCTTTCCCTTGGAAAAGGAACTCAGTTTCCTGCTGAGTTCTCACTGCATTGTGTTAAAATACCTTTTTCTATTACGAGTTCTTAAATATATTCTTCCAGGTGGTCTTTTAGAAGCTTTATTATACATTTCTGAGATTTTAAAAACTCGTCTAGAACTAATTTTTGTAAATGGGGTAGGATGGGGTCAGGATGAATTTTTCCCTTTCTGACTGTTCGCTTGGCCCAGCACCATTTATTGAAGGAAAAAAAGCCTTTCGTCTCCGCACACGCACTTCAGTGTCGTGTTTTATAGAAGGCAAGTGACGGCAGAGATGTCAATCTACATCAGGTCAACGTTCTGTTCTGTTGCCTTATCTGTCTGTCCTCGTGCCGTGATCACGGTCTTACTGAATATAGTCTCATAATCAGCTTTTTTGATTATGTAAATCCTGAAAATTATTATTCTTCAGAATTGTCTGGGCGATTTTTAGCTTGTTTATGTCTGTAATTTTAGAATCAGCTCTCAATTTTCTCACACATACGCATAAAAGCCATTTGCTGGATCTCCAATGGCATAGCATTGAATTCACAGAGCCACTTGGGGACAATTGATGTTTCCCAGTTGGAATTGAGTCACATACACAGCTGTCCTTTATACCTATGATATCTATTAATATTGTGTATTTTTGTAGAGGGCTTGTAAATTTTCATTGGAGTTTTTACTTAGATATTTGATGTTTAATGGTAATATATATCATTGAGTTTTTTTTTTTAATTTTAAGCTGTTTATGTTATAGAATCCAACTGATTTTGGTAAATTAGTCTTGTATCAGGCATTTTGCAAAAATTCACCTTTTCTAAGATTTGTAGAATATTTGATCCTTTCTTGGAAAAAAATCAGGAAATGTATAAATAATGGTACTTGATACCTACTCTTGCCTGTTTTACTGAGTAAAGAGCAGCCCAATATTGCACAGACTTGAAAGTGGCCCTCCGCCTCTCGATTTCAAGGAAGAAATTTCTAAGGATAATTTTTGCTGTATTTTGTAGACTTTATGACATCAGGGAAGTTCTCTTTCTTCCTTGCTTGCTAAATGTCTTGTTTGCTAATGAGCGCTGACTTTTATGAAGCACTTTTAATGTACCCAAGAAGATGATTATATTGTACTTTCCTAAATTTTATTCATGTGGTAAATTACATTGACTTTTTAAAATTGTAACCCAACTTTTTATCTGGAAAGTAAACCCCGCTTGTCTTGTGATCTATATTATTCTCTTTACATGTCACTAGATTTGATTTACAAACTTTGCTTTCTGTGAGACATCCTGCCCCGGAGCGCACCTGTCTTCGTGCACTTGTAAAATTTTGTTGTCAGGGAACTGCTGAACTAAACGGGGAGTGTCCCCACGTTTTTATGCTCTGAGTCTATGTAAGATTAGACTTCTTTCTCTCTTAAATACCTAGTAGAATTCATCCATGAACTCATCTGAAACTGGATTTTTTAAAAATTATGGGAGTGCTGAAATTAACTATATACCTCTTCTATTTCTAGCTTGGACTCTTCGAGTATCTACCAGCTAGTGAGACAGATCTCCAGAGAAACAAGTCAGTAGGGATTGAATATCTAAAGTTGAATCTCCCTGAGAATTCTTGTTAAGAATGGCTTTAGATCTCAGGATCTCATCTCAGGGAGAACCATGTCGGAATGATCCTGATTCAGAAAACCTAGAGTATAAACCCAGCCAAAAACCAGCCATTCAGGAGGAAGAATTCCGTGAGTTCCCAAACAGTCAGCTCAGTTTACTCCAAAACAGTAACAACTTACGCGCAAGTCAGGAACTGGAAAACCTTTATAAGTTATTTCACTCGTGGCTGCGGCCAGAAAAACACAGCAAGGATGAAATCATTTCTCGGTTGGTCCTGGAGCAGTTTATGCTCAGTGGCCATTGCAGGGACAGGACCAGGTTGAAAGAGAAATGGAACTCAAGTGGCAGAAACATGGAGAAATTCATAGACGTTCTGACTGACAACATGAAGCCTCCTGGATCAGTGAGTACAGGGCTTTACTCCCGGGCTGAGGGGGGAGGGGTGTAAGGATTGAGTACAACCTGTCGGAGTTGCCTGGAAGCAGAGGAAGAAGAGTTATCGTAGGCCCGCTTACCGGTCCTCACCAGCGAGCCTTTACTATTGCTAAGTAAGCAAAACGGAAAGAAGATGTTTTCTAGGCATCTAGTCAGTAGGAAATACAAGAGCCAACATTATTAACTGTTCGTAGCCAGTGAGATGGTAGGAGGCTCACTGAGAAACTGGCGATAGCTCAGAAGCCTTGAGAATGGGGAGAAGTGCCTTGACACCAGCTCGCTCTTCCCTCAGAAAACCTATTAGTCTTTTCTCATTGAGAAAAACACAGTTACAACCAATTACCATGAAATTTAAGGCCAGCAGAGATAAGAGCAGAACCGTGGGTGCGGCGGCGGCGGCGTGCAGGGCAGGGGCCCTGGGAAAGCTTGAGGAGAGCAGGCCTTCCACGAGGTCCATTTCCCACAGTGATCAAGCTTTGTTCACAGGTCCGTGTCCACATGCAGGGACAGGAAGCCCTCTTTTCTGAGAATATGCCCCTAAGAGAAGTCATTGCTCATTTCACCAAACAGTTGTCAGCAGGAACCCCAACAGGAGAGAACATGGGGACACCCTTCTGTGCCCCCTGGGCTACTTCCCTGGAAACAGGACGAGGTGAGTGGGGTGAGCCAAGGTACCAGAGGGATGCTCTATGGGGACCCCTTCCCGGGCACAACTTCACTGAGTCACATCTTTCCCCTCACAGGAGATGAAGACAA